>JAOBRG010338248.1:0-13305 GCA_027574985.1 Umimayanthus nakama | reverse complement strand
CGTTTCCTGGCTGTGTCGTTCAGTCAGCCAAGGATAAATATTTATCACTGTTAAAACACAGTTTCAAAAACATTTAAAGTCTGTGCGCAGATAATAATTATTTATTAGAAGAATCTCAACTACAACAAACATGATTAGCTCATAGGCCCTCATAGTTAAGCCCCAAGTTTTCCTTAATTTGACCGCAAAATCATTTATCGGACGGTGTTCGATAACAAAATGCTGTTATACTTATCGGACAGTTGGATAAACCAACCACAGTGTCAGTTCCTTTCTTTCTGACCAATCAGCAACAGGTAAATAGTTACTATAATTAGCAGTAGGCAACCTCTGAGAAACTGTTGCAAAAGCGAAATTGTAAAGTGTTTTTACTCGAAAGCAACAAACGTTTCCTATTTACAACATTGGTTTCAATCACCTTCTACAACGGCCTACAATTAGCTTTTTTGTAATTATTACAATAAATTTGTACTAGAAATTTGTATTGTCCAATTCTGCTGTAATAATTACTCGTGAAAACAAACTGGAATCGTGTTTACGAATTTTTGTGTTTTACTCAAAATGATTACAGACCGAGTTAGACTTTACTCAGTCAAATAAAATATGTTAAGACTGTTTTGATGCATATGGAGGTGTCTCCATGCATGCATTCACTAAGAGATAGTTTCCGATAAAACCGTACTTATATTTTCCAAGCTGATTTGACAGTATTATTAAAAAACAAGTAAGGCTTTTCTTAACCGTCTGAACCTTCTCCATATTCTTTTTTGTTTACAAACTATCTTACTTCTCCTCAATACTTTTAAAATAGTAAACTCCAAGACATCTTGGGACACACGCTGCGGCATCGGTTGATGAACGATTCATTAGATCATTAGCTTATTTGTTTACATTGCCTTAATTGCAATTAATTCATAACACTTCACAAAACCTATCGGTTTATTTTAACTTCCATACCAGTTAACTGTTCCAAAAACATCTACTTTAACAGTTACCAATATTGCGATTCAGTTTACATTTTACTCGAAGAAAGAAAGAGAGGGCAATAATGTCATGATACGTACGCAACTGGTTTAAAGTCGTTGACTGTTTTTCGTACTTAATTTTGTTCATTTTAATCGATTCGTTTCTCTTCGTCGAGCGTTTTTCAGGGCGTTTTCCTGCAACTGTATTATTAAAGAACAGCTAGGCGTACTTTTCTTCACGTTGGTTGGTCCTAATTTGAATAAAGTTCGGCTCATAAAACATTCGGCGTCTGAATCGCGCTAGGGAAAACAATTAGACTGTATTTTCAACGAAAATAATGGAGAAAAATTCCAAGTGGTGGCATGACTATCCGCCATCTTGGATGACGCTTCGCCTTAAGGTTACCGTTCATGTTGGAATGAATAAAAATATCGAAATTTGGATTTTTGCAGAATAGAAACATAAATCAAATGAACTTTTAGTAAAAGAAATGTTTTTCAATACGTCTATTTGTTTGCGAGGTATGACGAATGAAAGTTTTTACCGGAAGTGAAATTGTTTGACGTGCGGCCCTTTAGAAGTGAATTTCTCGAGACATGTTTTGGCTAAAACTGCAACAATGCAAACGATCAATGCTCCCTCAGTTTTTAGTGTCATGCCGTCAAATTTGGCAAGCTTATAAAATAATAGCTGAAGATGAAAACAGTCCTGGCAAAATTTTGAAATTCCGCTCCAATTATTTTTTATGACTCAAACAGTGCAGTTTTGTATGCTGCAAATGGGGGATTTTCTTCAAATGCCTGCAGAAAATTAAAGACGATTTCAATCAAAAAACGCCAGGACGGAAATGGAGCGCAAATAGTACTAAAACTGATAAATAAAATACAAATGGCGTAAATTAAAGCTGACAGCGGCATCGACAACTAGAAGTGAAATAGTTAGTTTGAATTACCAAGCTTGCATTCGTTTACAAACAAAAATTTTTAAAAGTTGTATTCACCATCATCTAGATAATTTCTTAAGCTTTCCATTGGTATATAGGTTTGTAGGTATTCGATGCGTATTAACGGAGTTACATACGAAAAACTGAAAACACCGCTCAAGATAAACGGTAACCTTAAGTTCCAAGGGTCACCCGCGCTCCCAAAACTGCATCCGCTCATTCAAAGGCGAACAGCCCGGAAGGGGGGGGGGGAGGGAGGGGGGCTTAAACGGAATTCTACCCCTAAAGGGTAACAATCAGAAACATAGACAAACAATTAGTTCCAATGAACTCAAAAGCAGTAAAGATCTTTAGAACATTGCTGGCAATTTTTCGCGCGCTTTTTGTATGGTGCGAGCGTGCATCCAAATCTCGATAGACACACGCGTGATTGCATTCAGCCAATCAAAACGCTCAGAATAGTTTAGGAGAATTCTGTATTTTTTCAGTTTTCGTTTAAAGTGGCAATGTTCTAAAAAAAAGGTCCATGCTTTAGCTATACATAAGTCTATCGAGATATGGATGCACTTGGGAAGTTGGTGGAGCACTCGAGAAGCTAGAGAAGCATTTGGCTTCACCTCGTGCCACTCAAACGCTGCTCTCGTGCTCTCCCAACTCCCCGCGTGCATCCATAACTCGATAGACGCACGCCAAGCATGGACCATTTCTTAATTAAAAGCTCATATAAGGCAATGTTTATATGAAATTCCATTCATTTGATCGTGGCACCCCGAAGAGGTTCCTTGTTGTATGCAAATGTAAGCACTTTGCTTTGAACATCCGTAAGTGGTGCCAAAACCCAGAGTTTTAATCCTTAAGAGGTACGACGAGCATCACCGCCTTGAGAGTCTTCCCTCACCGGGGGGTAAACAGCTACACTCAAAAATCTGGCAAGAACGGATTTCTATCCAGTCGTAACACTTCGGGGTTTTTTCCTTCAGATGTTTTGCTTCTTAGGATAAACGACCTTGTCCTGCTGCCCTAAAAGTTAAATCTGTAGCGCTTGGTTTCCTTTGAGGTAGTCAGTAGTACAAAGAACACTATATGGAGTTTGAGGAATATGAAACAATGTTAGTAGAGGTATTTTTGTGAAAAAACGGGAACAAATAAAGAAAAAGTATCTACTGATTATCAAATTAGGTGTACTAGTTGCCAGTAGCTCTTTTGCGATTTTTTATGAAATTTGATTGGCAACCGGCAATTCTGAAAAATGAAAATGGTCAAAGACGGATAGGTATGCATAACGATCTTCTAGCTTTTGTTATTTAATCTGTGCTAAAGGTATCTATCCATGTCTCGTTAACCCAAGAGGGCATAAGGGGGGGGGGGGAGTCTATCTGACCCCCCTCCCCTTTTTTTTGACTTAAGGTTTTTGTTCTTTGACCGATTTCCAAAAGCTTTGGCACAACTGTTCTATGTTTGTTAACACATCTTTTGAACCTAATTAAGTGACGCTACGATTGATGACGTCAACTAATAAGTCACGCAACCTGTGTGTTGTCAACAAAATTCGAGTTTTTCGCTAAAATGCGATTATTATCGCCTAAATAATAACAACTTCACTTTATTTCTTATAACTTTGTATATTCTAATCGTTAAATCATGGTTTCTCACCATTTTCAGTATTCGATTCGAAAATCCAAGATGGCGGCCGCAGTGACGACATTTATTTTGTTTTGGCTGCCATGGAAACCAACAAAACACCACGTAATTTCGATTAATTGAGACTACAATAAAAATTCTTTATACATACCGAATATCAAGTCAATCGGATGAAAGTCGAGGGATTGTGTCAAAAGTCGCGGGATTGGGCCAGATTGACCCCCCCTTTTGCCTTCGTGCAACTATTTTTACCTTATGCCTTCTAGGGTTGAGTTACAAACTTTCCAATTATAATAAGTTCCATTTTGGTCAGAGATAATTAAATACCGTAAAATCCATATTAAAAGGCCCCAACGTGTTAAACCCCCTTCGGATGTAAGCCCATCCATTTGCCAACGAATATAGCTTTCCGGATAAAAGCCCACCTGGCTATAAGCCCCTCTCCCTCCCCCCTCCGTATATGAGCCTATCTACTGTATAAGTCGGTTTTGTATACGGTTTTTGAAAAGAATCTTCCTTTTATTGTAACGCACAGGAAATCTATTGCAAATGTTACTCCAAACGTAATGGTGTGCTAGCTTTAATTCGTTTTTCAAATAGTTTTAACCATGTTAACCTCGTCGTTCCGAAACATTTTTTTTATTCCGCTTATAAGCCCACCTTAAACCCCTTATGATGTTATATGAGCCCAGGACTTTCAAGTGGGACTTTACGGTGTATCAAATGTCACAAAAAATGAAAAAGACAGTTTCGAGAATGACGCCTTCTATTTTGGGAGAGGTGATCTTTAACCACCAGAAACAATTGTACTTCTTTCTTTAGGAGTTTGCAAATAACATCGCTGTGCTCTGAGTTACAACACCATTTTCATTCAATTATAATTTCGTCCCTGCTTGTAATCTTTAAACGTACGCTAGGAAGTGCACCAGACTAAAATTTAATTTTAATAGCAACGAGCAGTTCTTTACTTTGGTATACACAATTATAAGAGCCAGTAACTCTCGGCTCAGCCTGGACTGTTCTTAATTTTTGGGCGGTTTCAGCCTAAAATTGTTCTTAAGTTGTTCTTGTTTCCAGATATTTTTAAACAGTGAATTTATAGTTGCCTGGAACAATACATGTGAAATGGCACTATGAAATATTATGTTTGAAACTGTCAATACAGCGTTCGCAAACGTGACGAGCTTGCTTATCACTTTTCCAGTGCCCGATGGCGATGACCAAGCTAAATTCTGACAAGTTTTGTTTTCATGTACACCTCAATCTGTGTACATGGATTAAACAAACTTCTTAAATTTTTCTGATTAAAATTCAGCCTGGTAGTTGTTCTTAGCTTGTTCTTAGTTTTTGGGCAAATCACAGCCTGGGTGTTCTTATAAAGTTTGTTCTTATAAAAAAAAAAGCTTGTAGCGCTGTCCTTACTAAGCCACTGAAGAACTGCATGGACGCTTTGTGAATTTATCACATGCAGATTGCATGGAATTCACCTGCTCGCTAATATAATGGACCTTGCATCTTTTCATGTCAAGTGTGAAAAACATAAAATAATTGACTGAAGGGATGATTTTAACATAACAATTTATTGTACAAGATTAATGAGCGGAGCAATTCTGTGTTTCCTGCAAACGAGAAGAAATCAAATTTTGGTTATTCCATCAGAATTAATGTACAAAGCAACGTCCTAGGAACCGATCTTTGATGTTGAAAACTTTGTAAAAACTGAGCAAAAAACTGTCAATGCATTGTCAAAATTAAAAAAACTAGGAAGCAAAGACACACGAAAAAGTCTTAAGGGTAGCCACAGAAGATCCCTTTCTGAAAAGCATTAATAAATCGACAATATTAAGAAATTAAGAGGTCCAAAGCAGCCAATCACGATTCATCATTCTCAAGAAGCTTTCACAGACTACCCTAAGCGTTCAAAGGCTTCCCACATTTCCGCGTATCTCCCAGCACGTCAGTAAGCTTGTTGTAATAGTTTGACACTCGGAAGAGTTTGCCAACGGTCTGTTATCAAAGATGGGAACTAAATAATTACCGTCTTTTTGCACTGCCTCGAGCATCGGAACTCTTTTACTGTGACCGTTGGTTTCATTTGGAATATTGGTGAAAACCCCAGTACTTTAGAATATGGAGAGAACTGCTGCTGTGGTTGTTTTTGGGTAGGTTGTTCATTTTTCCTTTTTATGTAAAGATCGAGTGATGACAAATCAACGATTTTGACATCGACCAAAGTATGTATTTTAAAAATATTTTGACTTCTTTTTGAAAGTGATATCATTCTTCGTATTCAACTACTTTTTTCGTTTTTTATGCCCGAAGCGCTTTAGAGAAATTTTTGTTTTCAGACAGGAGTTTAGCAGTTGTTTTGTGATGGTGTGTGTCTGTTTTTCCAGCTTTTCGTTTCACACGTTTTGACTAGAGCTCACATTTTGTTACAACAAATCACCCTGCTAAGACGGAAAAGAACTGACACTTTTAACGTGATCGATGGTAAAAATGTTGTGATTTTTAAGCAAATGGCCGTCCGGTAACAACTGATTAGAATGTCTTTGAGTAACTGACTTGCAGTAGCAGAAATAACTGTCCTCCAGTTTTCCGCTTTAATCGCCAGGAGGCAGGGAGCTCAAATTGAATCGGTTTAATATAAATTTTAGGAATAAATCTTAGTAGAAAATGGCCTACTGCAAGGTTTGTAGAAATCCTAATTAACGAACATTTGACATCAAGTTTGTTTACAAACTTGTCAATAACCAGATTTTGCTGTAACCGGGCAAGAATTAATATTAGATTTGCTATTTGTCTTTCGTTTCGTGTGATAAAAGCGACAAATGGGTGAAAAAGAAATGCAAAACTTTCTGCAAAATAACAGCTAGGGACAGAACTGTGTTCATGTTAACAAAGTACGTAGAACATTTTATATCCTTTTCGAAATAGCGTTTCAAACTGTACTTTTTGAGAGACCTTGAATCGGCGTTTTAATAGTTTTTAGTTTAGCCATTTCTGAAAACATGTCACCTTTTTAAAGAGATTGTTTGCTGTCATATAAAAATTTCTTTTTTTAAATTTCTTTTCAGCAAAAGCCAAAAGCTTACACAAAAGAGGGGAAAAGGTAAGTGAACTCAAAGTATAGTAGGCTTTTAATGCGAGTGGTTCGCAATATTGTTAGTAATCTTAATTTGTTCAGTAATTGTTCTTTCTACAAGACAATAAATTTAGTGAAGGTTTTCGTATTGTTGTCTCAACACTGTACAAACCTTCCGCTTTCTGACATATTTTTTCAAGAAAATAAAAAATTTTGTATTTCGTTATACCAAAGTTTTTTTTTTCAAACTAACACCATTTTCACGCTGTTCTATATTGTGTTCTTCCTGAGTTATACCCACCTTAATTGTGCGCCATTTTATATTTCAGAAATCAATCCCCTCTTGCGTGCGTATCTGTTTAAGTTTAAGTTATCACCTTCAAAACACATTCCACTTATTTTTAAAATAAGTTCTAGTTTAGTTAACTGAGCTTTTGCGCGTTGAAGCTAAAAGAATACAAACTTATACTTAAGTGTAAACAATACAATATTTTTGGCTTGAATCTCACCGAACCCGACGCCATTTTTTCTCGTGCATGCTGAATTTCCACTGGAGATATAGTTCAAAACTTTTCGGCCCAAACGTGGAGGTGAATGAAAATAGATATACGCCGAAAGTAAAATGCTTATCGATATAGGCACTGTCACTGACGACAATAAACTAAATGGGCAGCATAATAACTGGCAAAGTGCCGAAAACTCAACTCTGTATTCATCTCAACTTGGAGCCAGAAAATAGAATGTCCATTCGCTGTTTGTCTTTAATCAGCAAGATAGCTAAGTCTGCACGTTCTTTTTTAATGTGTATATATGCTGAGAGCGAAGCGAAGGCAGCGGTGAATTAGCCTGCGAAGTAGTTCCTCGGAGTGGCCTTTGACTTGTTCAATTGGCTGTATGCTGGCCGAAAAAGGACTGGCACTGACACAGTAAACGAAGGCCTGCTGCCGATTCCGGGTGTTTGAACTCCTTCGCCCAACTTTCCCATTGGTCGAAAGGCGCCAAGGCGATAAAACAACAAGTATTTTGCGCGAGAAGTTCCCTCACGTTCAGCGTGCCTGGATAGAATGTTTGCAATAGAGGAACCTGTGAGACAACTTGAGGAAATTTGTAGAAGAAACTTGACTTAGAAGACGAACAGAGGCAAGCTTGCGGTGTCGACTTTAATGTCAATAAAAGACTTAGCTGTTTGCTGTAGCAACAACGAAAGTGGCGACTGAGATGAGACAGCAAACCACTGACTTCCGAAAGTAACTAAGTTTCGCAAAATTATGGATTCTTTATTGGGTTATTATGTCACGAAGTCATCCTCCCTCATAGATTTTAGTTCAGCGATCTTTTCTTTGCGCAGTGTTTTGAGGTCTCTCGCGTGACAACTTCGTACATGTATGGAATATTTATCCCTCCACATTGCTGTGGTTTTCTTTAAATTTAGTAAAAAATTTATTGTTTGCTGTTTTTGTGTTAGAATCGACTGGCAATCACTAATTGTTGATTAGGGAGTACATTATTTTAGAGTGTATTTTAGAGCGTTTTCGCTTCTATTAAGCCGGGGTCGTTAGTTTCGGGGTTCTGCGGTATTTTAATAGTATTAAGTGTGTCGATTTCAGAGCGTCGTGAAGGATCAGATCGTAGGAACGGTCTAGGAACTCCACTGATATGCCTTACATTGAAAAGAAGTCAGTCTGCAAGAACCATAACTATACACAAGATCTTCGTTGTAGATTTCAAAATCACAAATTTGATTCAAAAACTTGAATCAAAATTTTAACTGCCTGCTGCAATGAGCGGAAGGAAAGCGATTGGAGCTCATAAATACCTTACCTTTTGTGGTCCTTATTTCAATATTTAGAAAGGCAATATCTAACCTTTATTTTCTATTTTAATTTTTTTGTATTATGGCCATTTTCAAACCGGTGTGAACACGTGAGTTGTGACACTGTGCATGCGCGTTGTGAAAAATCATCCAGTTTAATTTAGGACATAGATCTGGGAGTTTTAAAATTGTCCCGTTAAGTTTTGATTCGCCACAATCTTCATTTCATGTAAAACGTCTTTAGTTTTATTTGGCGTTCTTTCCAAGGTCATCACGAAGACCGACAGAAAGAAGTTTCAGAATAAGAGTCGATACTTTCCAAAATCAGTTCACAACTCAAGAGTTTTTTCAGAAGACTATCAGCCTCAGCAGTTGGCAGAATCGCAACTCATTCATAAAATATACAAAGCTAAAGTATTCGACGATCTTGTAGGTTTTTTTTTGTAGCTGGACCATGCGGCGAGGAAGAAATTAAGAAACGCTGGCTTGAGTCCCGGTGTATAAGGCTTCCCCCACCATGCACCACCGGAGGTGTCGGCAGCACTTCAATAACCACGCGGATACTACTAGTTTATGCGTATACACTATTCATGGTTTGATGATGTGAGGGTTTGCTTAATCCTGAGAAGGATTGTTGGTTTTGGCTGCCTTTTCACAGCCTCTGTGAAACTCATCTTCAGAGTCATTGGGTCGGGTTTGTGTACTCCTTAGAAGGACTGTTGTTGGTTGTGGCTGCCGTTTCACAAACTGTATGAAACTCAACTTCAGAGTCATTGTTCTCGAGTGGTCAGTCACAACCAACAACAGTCCTCTTCAGTGACACACCACATCGGACATCAAGAAATCTTTCTCTTCCCCTCCCCTCCCCCCGCACCCTCCCATTTTTTCTCCTCTCCCAAGTCTTTTCTTTTGAGTTCGTTCAATCTGGCGCCAGAAATTGAACTCGTTTCATCGAATTTTCCGTCTCCTCACAATACAGCCAGCTACGCAGGCTAGACATCAACTAACCACAAACGTTAACTCGACTGGAGTCAGACCTTTCACTGTAATACCATATTTCCTCGAATAAAAGTCGCCCTCGAACAAACGCCACACCTGAAGGCCGAAATATTAACAAACGCCGCACTCTGTATGTTTAAAGTATGAAAGGCATGGACAAAAACCAACAACATTAAATTTATCTGACTTCTTACGCGTTAACAAGCGCAACAAGTTGTAGTTTTTAAACTGTAAAGTTTGATCGGTGCAGCAAGAGAAAGAATTGTTTCTTTTTTTTGTACTATTTAAAGTTAAGTTTAAAAAATAAACAGCATTTTAAACAAACGCGCCCTCGAATTAACGCTGCCCTCGATTAAACGCCGCACTCAAATCATGAAAAACTTAATAAACGCCGCGGCATTTATTTGAAGAAATACGGTATGCACAGATATAACGGATAAACAGACGCTGAGCCACCTGCTAAGTTTGCGCAGATTCATGATGTATCAGTGGAATTAGAACCGTCATTTACAGGTTATTGTAATTTGCTACCTCAGAAACTATAAAGGGTTGCGTCCCTAAAGAAAATTCGGTATATCTAAACAAACTCTTTCTTTAAATGATACCCTCAACTATAACGCCTTTTTTCGTTATCCAAATTTATACAAAGCCGGCATCATTTAGAGTCTCCGAAGACAGTATTTATTTTGCACGAATCAGTCGTGTCTAGGAAACAATGTAGTTATGAACTATATTGTCTGATTTTTATCGAAATTTATGCGGGATATTAAACAACTGAGTATTATTCTTTCATGAAAAGTTAGCCTTATCGGATCGATTTATGAGTGGGAGGATTGTTCTAGTCCTCGTTTCTGGAATAAATAACTCTATCTATGCCTGATCAACAAGCAGCAGTGAAGGGTAAGTCGTGAGAAACCCTCTTGCCTTTCGCAAACACCTTTTTGTATAAACAGTCAACCAGAGTTTCCCGTTGAACCTCATGCTCTTGAAACTTAGTTTAAAGCTGAAAAGAAAGATTTTCAACAGTGAGTCAAGAAAAACGATCTTTCATTTCAGTCTCTTCACTTTAAAAATGGCGCAAAACTGTGATTCAGTTTCCGCATTAAGGTTGGTAGATGCATGACGAGAAGTTAACATGCAGCGATTTAGTAATAGATGTTCTTGTTGTACCATATACGTATCCATGGCAGTCGTTAAAGCCAAACTTAACAATCTTACTCAGATTTTGAAAAAATACTAATTTCTTAAAAGAGTGCAAACTGAAGATAGGTGAAAAATAAAAATGTGAAAAACCACAAACCTCTGACAAACTCAAAAATAAGCTAAGTTAGGGTCTATACAACGAATGTATATTTACATTTTTCCAGTGTATCACTAAGATGCGTCAGTGTACTTCACTAATCTATTTTTCTTCTTATTAAACGGAAAACACAAAATTTCACCTGTTAATGGGATACTTTCAAAGTCGGAAATATTGGCCCAGCTGTTATGAAAAATTACGCTCAAAACTTATAACATTTGTGAAATATTTAAGCAGTTACAGCAAGAAGTAATAAAACAGTTTGAAATTAGTTTCAGCTGTGCAACACCTTAATTTACTTCAACTGACAGTTCAGCAGAAATGGTAAAGTGTTAAACATTAATGAGATACTAAGAAAAGTTTACTACAGAGGTCTATAATTGCGCTCATTATAATTAGGCACTAGAAGTCTGCTCAAAAGCTTTGGGAGATCTTAAGCAGCACCCGGTCATACAAGTTTCAAATTCAGTGAATATGCATTCTTAAAGGCACTATCACATTAATGCGTATGAGAAAAACGTATTAGTTGCGTATGAAATTCAAAAACTGATTTTCATACGCTCAAAGTGCCATTCGGAAAACACAGGTTTGTTCGTGAACTTACAGCTCTGAACCAATGAGTAACGCTATAAGTAGCATATCGATCACCTGCGTATGGCCAGAGCGTACTTTACCTAAGAGTAACGTTTAAACGCTGGTGACAGGGCTATAAGCAAGAGTGTTGACAAAATCTGGGTATTTCCTTTAAATGTGTTTGCTGGACAATACAAATCACTTTTTTAAACTTGTAGGTTTTCGGTGCCAAACAAAAGGCAAATGCATGAGGGCAGGTGCTGTGTCAGACATTTATTAAGTGTGTATCCACATCAGATTTTTTTATTTCTTATGTTTACTCGTTTGCTGGCGACTCAAAGGAATAATCAAACAGAATGTGGAGTAGAAAAAGACGTAGTAGTCTTCTACAAAGCGTACCTCTGACTAGCCAAGTGGTATCAGATCTTCACACAAACACACTTCTGATTCTTGCAGGAATGTCTGAATGTGAGAGTCCAAATGCCGGTTTTCGGTTAAAAGTTTGACCTTTGCCGGTTGTCGGTTAGAATAAGATAATTTATTTTTCGCTAGTCGGTAGTTTTTCCTCGTTTCAATCGGTAGTCAACAATGTTTTTCGCCCCTTTTTGCCAGTCGGTCAACCCCACTCACACCCAGCATGCAAATGGTTCGTTGAGTTCCCAACCGATAGGCCACAACCCCGGATGTTTTCTCCACGAGAGGATTTTTGTGGCTGGTTTGAATTCATGTTGGTGGAAAACTCTCAAAAATAGCACTCTATATTTGTTTAAAAACGAATACAACTATACTCCTTTTAATCACTGAGAACTTCTTTTAAGGCAGAAAAAGCCCAAGAACATCCAGTTCTAAGAACCTTTCCAGGCTGAGGAAAGGCGAAGAACTCGTGTTTTTGGGTCTGATACTACACACACCAAACCATGAAAACAGTTTGTTTCTAGGCTAGTGTTCTTCAGGTCAACATTGTTGACAGTGTCGTGTATTATGCAGCATGCACAACTTTGTTTGTAAATCATATTTGTTTATATATTTATTTATTTGCTTTATTTGTTAATTAATTAATTATTAATTAACTTACATTTATTTATTTACTTATATACTTATTTATTTAATTTCGTGCTTAGAATGGTTCTGTGCGAGGGGACATTAACAAAAAAAACCCCAAAACTTAAAATTTATGTTTAAGATCATTTGACGCTGAAATCCTCAAAATATTGAACATTTCAGTTTTAGACGTCTTACAAAAATTGTTGGCCCAACATTTGACTAATAGCACATGTTTTCAAGAAAAGGTAATTATCTGCAAAGCCAATTGCAATATAGCAACTGAGCACGGAGAAAATGAACTGCGTAGATCTGTACACCATCCATTGGTCTGAACAGATAGGAAACGAAACTATCAAAGAACGAAGTGAAGTTATGTCAATATATTAGGTCAACTAGCGAAATATCAAAAGTTCCTCTTTCGCTGAGCAATAAGGGTACTATCGCCGGCGCTTTTCACATATCCGTCTTTTTTGAAAAAAGCTTTTTGAAGTAGCTGGTTTTGCTAGGACAACTTAGCAGCTGCTAAAGGTGGGTGGCTAGCTTTGAAAAAATCTGCTTTATGACTGCGTTGACGAGAAAGTGGTAAATGGGTTTTGATAAGCATAGCTTGATATTTTATCTTTTTTGCCCGAGAGGTTTGATATACAGCTGACGTTTCAAGCGTTAGTGGCATTGTTGGGAAATGGGAGATTAAATAATGGGGATATAGACACTCAATCTACCGGGATCCTTTGCGGCCGTTTATTTTTGTTATGAAACGGTGCTACAGTAATCTTACGCCCTAATTAGATTACTACACTTTTTTTAGTAAGAACAAACTTAATAAGAACACTGAGGCTGAAATCGCCCATAAAAATAAGAACGAGTTAAGAACCGACTGAGGCTGAAATTGAAATTTATTTAGAATTATTTTTCTTATCAAAATATTAAAATCAGCAAAA
>JAOBRG010338237.1:0-14825 GCA_027574985.1 Umimayanthus nakama | reverse complement strand
ATATATTTTTATATATATATATATATATATATAATAGTAATTTAGGCAAAATACGGTACATGATTGTAAAACAAAACACAAACCAAGATAAATAGTTACTTACTGTGTTGGAGAGTGCAACCCTGTCTTTTGGCACAATCAATGTGATGTCAAAAGTTGCTTTGTGAGCAGGCTCATCCCAGCATGGAAAAGAGCGGCGTGCATCAGTTGGCTGTAAATTAACCACAAGGGGTACATAGAGCTTACAGTGAGTTGTGCAAAAATAGTTTTTTGTGTCCAGGAGTATATTTTAACTAATTCTTATACTCACTGTCAAGCAAAGCAGACAGCAACATAATAATTTGTATGCAATATAGAAAATTCAGCTAGGACTCTTGTTTTTCTCATTTCCATCCAAATTTCTCTTTCTCTACCATGTAAGAATAGTTACAAATAAAAACTGCAAAACTAACCTCAAACTGTGTCACTGCACAGTATCTGTCTTTCCCATCGTCATCAGTATATTTACCACGATAGAATCCTTTCATCTTATCATTTAGCTCCCCTGTGAACTCCATTGACAGGTTGCCATTTCCCACAGGAAGGGGGGAGGGGAAGGTCAATGTGACTGTCTCATCTTCCTTGCTGTAGGCAATATCTGATGTGCTATGTTCTAAGGCAAAACCAATCATGTAAATGGCACATTTTGATATGTTACAATAATAAAAATAATAATCATATTAATAATAATAATAATAATAATAATAACAATAATAATAGTAATAATAAATATAATAATAATAGTTATAATTATAATATACTATAAATAATAATAATAATATTAATTGGGGCTTTAAAAAACAACCAAACTAGACTTGCAGCAATAGATTACCTAGGCAAGAAAAGGTGTTCTGGAAGCTTTTTCCAGTCCAAAATGGCAGATTTTGTTTCACATGTACCAGTAACTCTTGGCTTGCCACCTTTTCCGACAGCTACGGGACATTAATTACTTTAACAATATTTTGAAGTTGATTTTGGGAAAGGACGCTCAGCATTTGGTGCTCGTATTACATAAATATTACATTGATTCTTTTGTGATCAGCATCATCACTTTTGCCTAGTTTAGGTTTTTACTTTATTCACAGTATAATTAGAAGTATTTTGCCGAAATCGATCAGTCACAACATGTAACAAAAGACCCAACTTGAGGAAGCCCAGCAAAGTTCAATCTCTACCTCGAACTATATTTTCTCTATTCTAAATAAATTATTTTAAAGTTTTCATGGTGCTCCACAAACAAACTGAAAAGGAGAGACTTATCCCAAAAATTACCGTACTATGATCAGTCAAGTCTGTTATGTAATAGCACCTATATATAATGTATTGTGTTTAACTCAGTGTTTGATTCTTTTTATGGTGATTTGTTAAGAAGCTAAAAATATTAACAATTAAGATCCATTATGAAGGGGCCGCTAAAAATTTTACCAAGATCCGTTATTTGGGAGCCCCCTTTACCACCTTGTATTACAGTAAATTGTTTGGTTAATAGATCCCCTCACCAGTCCTGAATCACTATTAGAATGGACTTCATCATGAGCAAGGTACTAAATAAATTCAAATCAAACTAGCTGATCAAAAGTTGATCATGTCTAAATGTTTACCACACCAAATTAGAAGCCCTGACTTGAATGTTTCTCAACCCACCTACTTCGCAGATTTACATAGTAATATTATACTAATATACACATTCAGCCACTCATGATTTTATTTACAATCCGAGGGATAAATAAGTAATTCTATTCATTGTTAATGTTGTTGCAGAGTAAGCAGATACACAGAGATGTTGGTTTTGATGTTACAAAAAAATTGTATCTACCAATAATAGTGTCACTTTTGTTGGTTGGTTACCAGTCCCCCTTCATATGTGACCTTACATGCAATCAGTTTACACAAACCTGTTTTTCCAGTTGCAAAGCTGGCAGAGCTAATACTGATGTCCAAGCAATTCAAAACTACTTTATCCGTGGCATCCTTAACCTTGTAAAATAGAACAGAAAAAAGTGTAACTTACTGCAAATTCTTGAAAAAAAAATAAAAACACTGACCGAAAATGGACATGATTTTCATGGGACTACACTGATAGTATATTCGTACTAGTATTGAATGATGCATAACTCAGTCTTAACATGTAATTTTTTAGCACTTGGTTGTTTTGTGGGAGAAATGTTACACAAAACATACGAAGTATGCAGACTAGGTACCAACCTTTTAAAACTGAAAAAAACTGAGATAGTTGTTGACAAAACTTCAATTAATCAATGAAAAATAGCACCAAATTTTTCTTTTTATCCCAATTAATACTAAAACAATATTCAAGGACCCACATAATTCCTTCTTCAGCTATGATATAATTATATTCTCAAGATTCCTTTAACTAGCAACTACAAACTCAAAATTTAAAAAATTTTAAGACCCGAATTTGGAAAATTAAGATTTACTTCTTTTTCAATCTTTTAATCAAAGGTTACAATGTGGGCCAACCTCTCCAGCTTATATCTATCTGTCAGCAATAATGTTGGTATAAAAAAGAGCGTAAACAAGCCCTTCCACATGCAAAAAATCTTCAGAGACGATGACTTGAATGACCGTACCTAATTTTTCAATCTTCAGCATGTCAAGTTAATTAATATTCCAAAGGTTACTACAACTACAACGGCAACTCACAATGTTCGTTTATGACCTTTAAGGATGCCAAGGGCGAATTCAGTATAAGGCTTTTAACGATTTTAAACCTGTTTCGAAAATTACCCCCCCCCCCCCCCTCCACCTCGCATTTTTGGTTCAAGGATCACATGGGATTATATCATACACTTTAAAAATCTCGATTACACGAAAACTTGTCATCCACAACTCTTAAAAAAAAAACGTAAAAAGCAGCATTAAATTTCTCACCTCTACTTCAATCACTTGCTTCCCGGCGAATGTGAATTCCGTGAGATTAGGATGGAGAGTTAGCTGGTAGTTTTTTGGCAGCACGTCAGTGGGTAATCTCTCGAACTCTTTCGCTTCGGTACTCATATTTCGAATGGTTACACTGAAAACCCGATTGATTATTCTAAAGTTTCTAGTTTTGACAATACCGCACACTGAAAACTTCTGAAAGGCCTGCACACACAGTTTCCTGGTAAAAGCTCTTGAAACAAATAGAAAGTTCATGCACGCCACTCCAAAGAACAGAAGAGAAAGAGGAAGAAGAGTAGTCGTTGGTTGTCTGGGAGACTGGGACTAGATTAATCTTCGGATCGGAATCCGAACTGAAATCGACAAATTTTAAAACCTGTTGCTTGGAAGTCTTTGAACCTCTGGCGCACATCATCACGTTTCAAGATAAAGCTCTGTTTTATTTTGTTTGCCAGCGCATTACTGCTAAAATGGGTATGTAAGTACTTTGTTTATGTTAGTTTCAACCGACTGCTGAAATTTCACCAAACAAGCTTAGGAAACTTACATACTTTCAACGAGCACACGATCGATGTTCGCTAGTGAACCGCCGGACTACGTTATTTTGTCAATCACTTGATGCCACATGGTTGTCCATTGGAACCAAATTAAATTAAAGTTAGCGTTATAAATATGAAGATTGCGACTTTTGATTTTGTTAAATTTTTATTTCAAAATCTACTTTAAGTTATTACATTGCTACCACTGGTATTGTCATGTTCGCCAGCTCATTGATTTAGAAAACTATACGATGTATGATATTGCTGATATAGGTTTGTAACCTCCTGGACCTGGTTGTTAACAGATGGGATAACTTTATCCCTGGGATAAATCTTGTTAGTGTATACCAATCCAGTGAAGAGTGTTTTTTGCACACTCTGATTGGTTCCCCTATTTAGGATATTCCTGGCTCGCATGATTGCACACGGAAGTTTTCAATTAGTGAGGTTTTTTCATCAAACCAGAAGTTGTGCAACAATTTACAACATAACTTCTGTTCTTCTTACCGTGTAAAAGAAAAAACAAAGATTTGGCTTAAGGTGGCTCAATATGGTTTTTTCGTGTACTAAGTGCACGCGTGGATACCCTGTGCTCGGAGTGCAAAAACTTTGTATTTGTTACATTTACACCATTTGAAAGTAACTAAACGTAGTAAGGTGAAGTTCAATTGTGATTTGTATCGCCTTTTAAACGTTTTTTCAGCTGAGATCACAGAAAAATTTATACTTCAAAAACACCATTTTCCCCATGTTTTTGTATGTTTTGTGATTTTCTCTGAGTTCCTTCGGTGAATTTTGCTGGAATTTTTTGTTGTATTTAAGTTTGCCATGATTATCCAGTGAAAAACATGAGATTAAGATTTTTAATGCTAGAACTCCTGTTATATGAAAAAAGATGTTTTTTGTAATTATAAAGATATCCAGCGTACAGTTTTCAATTAAAAAGATGGATAAGAAGCAGAATAGCGACCACTTTTACCGTGCAAAATTTCAAAAAGTTTCACCAAAGGGAACGCGAAAAATTTTGAGTGAAAAACCGTTTGACTTATTACGTAATCAAAATGCAGACTCGACAAGATCGACAGCTGCGCATGTGCTGATCACCATTACTGTTAAAATAATTTCGCGCGCGCAAGCTTTTGTCATTTTCGTACTCAAGCCAAGCGGTCAAAAAACCATATCGAGCCACCTTAATTACCTTCAGTTGGGGAAAGACTTTGGAATAGCAGAAAGTTTTTTTTATAAATGGGGGTCTGGAACTGAGTTTGTTGCCATGACGATGAAAAATTGCTACTATTCTGAAGAAAGCCGCGAAATATTAATTAATACAAATTGGTCATACTTACATGTTTTGGGTTTAATGAGGAAAGACAAATACGTGCATTGTGACACACAGATGCTGTGGAAGACCTTGATATAGATGAAGAAGAATCTGAGCCCATGGAAGAGGAAAGTTTCGATGTGGAACAGGATGAAGAAGATGAAACACCAAAAAAGTCCGCAGGAAAAAAAGTTCGATCAGTACTGACTGGTCGGGGAGTAACACTTGCAATGTTGTTAAACGATAAAATTCTGGATGTTGGGGAAAAGTGTCTGTCAATTGATTATCTGGTAAGTGTTACACTTTAGGAGGGTGATTGGTTATATTGATTAAATATTGTTGACTCAAAGAGGCTGGCATGAGGCTTGGACTTGAGGAGGGATCACTAGATAGCCCAAGCTGTATACTCCTTTGGCTTCCTATTGGTAATCAAAATATCATTTTCTAATCTATAGACATTATTGTCTAATTTTCACTTAGAGCTGGTAGATTTCATGGAGCACTGGCCTATCTGGTCTGTACATTCTGAAGAATATCATAATTTTTATATAAAGGACTTCCATTTGGTGTTATTATCACATACCGTAAATCCCGGTGTATAAGCCGAGAATTTGACCCCAAATTTTGATTCTCAAATCTTGGGGTCGGCTTGTACAATGAGTACCAACTTTTGAAAATGGAAACAAGATAAACCAACAGCTCATTGTTACTGTATTTACTGTACAAATAATGAACAAATGGTTTCAACTATGATAAGATATTGACAATGTACGCTGTTCACGAAATCTACATGAAACTTAAAAAGAAATTTGATTGTCATTACCAGATGAACCAGTTTTTAGAGCTTAAAATCCATCAAACTCTTGGTCATCCGATGCCCCGAAAAGCTTGTCCCATTCTTCGACACTCACCTAGTAGTTATCGTATGGATTTTTAAGTTCAGTTTCATCTTTATCTTGGTTGATTAGGGCTTCTCTGGTGACCACATCTTCAACATCTTCCTGCCAGAGCAAATCATTCTCTGCGCCATCCATTGCAGAGCTGATGCGTCATTTCTTGAATGATTTCACAATGCATTCTGTCTTCACTTCTGCCCTCGATTTCACTGAGCATGACTTCGGACTTCTGCCACTCCCCGACTTGTTTCTCATTAACACTGAACTCCGTCTAGCAGCACCAGAGTTATTCATTCCTTTTGCAAAATTAATAACTTTTAGCTTGAAGGCAGCGTTATAGTGCATTCCTTTTGTTTTTTTTAACATGATTGTTTATGAAAATCGCTGTCGCAGCAGCTCAAACACAATGTGTGCGTGCCTCTGAAAGATAGTTACAGTACATGATTTCACAGGTCTGTTTACCTCACAGCTCGATGAACACAGACAGTATGGCATGAAAATCAGCTTTTCTGATTGGCCGACCGGACTTTTTTCATGTGCTTCTGTGTTGCATGTGCTTTACAAGAAGTTTTTTTTTTCGAGACTTTTAAAATTAAGTAACGCACTGAAAATTACATTGTTTCGCTTTTGCGTGGGAAAATTTTTGAAGTCTTGAGTTCAGCTTTTTATGCAGACGTAGAAAAAACATTAACTTTTTTTAGGCATGAACTTTGCTAAACTTCAGGGGTTCGGCTTATACAAAGGGTATTACATAAAACCCAATTTTTTGGCCTTGAAAACAAAGGTCGGCTTATACACAGAGTCGGCTCATACACTGGGATTTACGGTATTATGTATAATAATGTATACTATTGTACAATTGTTAAACATACTTGTTACCCTTTTGGACTAGCTACATGTGTTATATAATAAGACTTACTAAAGTAAGGTTTTGAAATACATATATCTTACAACAAAACACAGTTGAAATTTTTAATAGCATACAGTAAAATTTATTTTATGCCGATAAATCTTTTGTCAGTCAGGTAGATTTGTTTTTGCTACAAGCTTGGCTTTCTGACACTGAAAATAGTTAAGTAACTTAGTTTTCATCCAAGTCTGCATTTAAGAGTTTTTAAACACAATGTTCTTTCCACAAGAAAATAGTAACTTCTCATGCTCTGATACATGGTTGCTTTTAGGGACAAAAGTTCCAAGCAGACCTGCTTCCTAATGGGAAGATCAAGTGGCCAGAAGCTAACAAAGTGTTCAACTCGCCGTCTGCGTGGGCCATCTATTGCAAGAGGCTTGTCAACCCTTCCAAGAACTCTGGGTGTGGCTGGGCATCAGTAAGTGATGTGGAATGACCTTTCACTACCTTTAGTTTCTCAATAGTTGCATGTAGCTACATGTAAGTATCACACTGTACATATACAGTGGCAAAAAATCTAGAAATACAATTGTATGAGTTTTGTCACCGGGAGCCCAATTTACATGACTGTACAATATAGAAAAATTGATGAAAATGGCTGAAAAAATGGTCAAAACTGTCAAAAACCTGAGATCTGATAGATGGGAGAGAACAATTTTAATCACTCCCAGTCTCTCATTTGCAGACATGTCATCATTTTCATTTTGAGGATGCCAAGACTGCATGGCACATACGCCATCAAAGTTTATACCAGCCATTTCAAAAATGCATACAAGATTATCAGTTGAGTTTTGAAGATTTGATCAAAAATTTCGCTACATTCTCATAAGTTACGCTGAAGATCCGACGAGAAGTGTTTTCAATTTTTATGAAAAAAAATACCTCTCGATCAGTTCAAATCCATTGATAAATGTGTGACAAGCCGGTAAAGCCCGCTTAGCATGCAGATGTTTCACCGAGAAAACTTACTATCCGCTTAGCACGCGGTTGTTTTGCCGAGCAAATGTATTATCCACTTAGCAGGCAGCTGTTTTTTAGGATAAATGTTCTAGCCGCTTAGCAAGCGGATCTTTACCGTGAAAATTACTATCTGCTTAGCAAGCAGTCATGGTTTGTTGCGTATCCACCTAGCACGCAGTCACAGTCAACTGGGTGCTCATTGAGCGTATCTGCGTACTAAGCGGACTCCAGAAATAAATATTAAACACTCCAAAAATGAATCGACACCTGTTTTGAGTTTCTTTATCTCTGCAATAGGATCATTGTTGAACATTTACTGTATAATGTTACTGTTTATGAACTTTTATGGTTATGAAACAAGCATCTCAGAGTCCAGCAATCTTTTGGGCATCATCATGTTCAACACCACAGAAGCAAAACAGGTCTGCCTGATGGGATCGTAAGAGATTTAAATTGATACAAAATAACGTGGTGATGGTAAGATTGAAAACTTTGAAGCACTTTGAGCAATTGGAAGACTTTAAACTTCTATATTTTGGGGGAGCAGCTGATGACAATGTTCTTTTTGTCAAAGTTGAGAAAATGACATGAAATAATGAGCAATTAAATTGGGGACCTTTTTGACACAGCTATTAGCTTGAGAGTGCTAGAAATGGCATTTTAAGGCCTTCAGATTTGAAAATTCTCTGGGGGTGCATGTCCCCAGACACCCCTAAAGGCTTGCGTTTTCAGTGCTCGCAACAGTTTCCTGTACCATCAAAAGTCATCCCGTTTCGACCTACTCTGTAGGATGAACACGGTGTCCTGGGTCTGCTGTGAATAATTTGGTCCCAGTTATTAAATATACACTTGAACACACAGGATATTTAGGCATGTGTATACAGGAATGAAAACTGAAATGACGTTGTATTTGAACGGGCCATTGGGGGGAGGGGTACCTCAAAACTTTGACTAGCAGTGAGGGGGTACCTGAAAATACTGACATACTCAGGGAGGGTACTGCAAAAAAAATGTATCTTATTAGATTTCTCATCAGTCCCTCCCAAACGTTATTTTGTGAACTCTCCCTTATAACTGTATTTCCACAGTTTTTTTTTTTACAAGATAAAACATTTATAAGACAGCAATGTGGAAGGTGCAGGAATACAACCCATAAGGGGTTAACAGGTTCCTGCACCTTACATTTGTTTACATACTAAAGGTTGCGGAGTCAAGAGACAGATTGAGATATTTTATATGGCAGCAACTGAAATGTCTACGATGAGCGAACTGGAGATAGAAAAGAGCATATTACAAACATTAAAATCAGTTTGATCTAGTACAAAATATCAAAGTAAACATTGCAGTTTTGTAGCAAGTTTTTGTGTTTGGTTTTGTAAGGTGAAGTACAAGGGTAGAAAGCTGGACCAGTTCAAGACAACATGGTTCAGAAAACAGAGACCAGTTGCTGTTTCACCTGTGAAGGTCAGCCCAGAACCTTCTGGGGAGTTCACTAAAGTGAGAAGGAAAAAGAAAACTGACTCAAAGGTACCAGTAAAATACAAATTTATGTGCAATATTAATAATAAGAAGAAAAATAATAATAGTTGATTGTCTGTAATGGTTTATTCATCTGATAAAATCCATGAGGTGCCTTTTACATCTAGAAATTTAAAATCTGAGTTTATGATAAAACCACATGACATCAATAGACCAGTTTCTTGTTCCCGGTTTCCGCTGATTACAATGACTATACACTTGCCTTTACAGCACGAGCCTCGTCTTGATGTTAAATTTTCACAATAATACGGCGAGATCTGAATCTTCAACGATACACAGAACTGTGAATAGCTCATATCCACTCTGGAATTTATGAATATTTAACATCAGGTTGAGGCTCGTGCTGTAAAAGTGAGTCTGTAATTGTAATCAGCGGCAATTGGGAATACAAAACCGGTCTATTGTACATATATGTACTATTAATAACAATAACAAAAAGGTTGGGGTTTTCTGCACAAGTATGGGTTTCTAGCTGGTTGTGTTTCTGATTCTTCTGGTAATATCTAGGTGGTGTTGCCTGAAAGGTTTTGAATGTTCAGTCTTGTTGTCAGTCAGTGCAAGCCAATTATTATATTTTCCAGTTGAACACAAATGATCAGTTCCTGTAATTCCAGGGAAGACAATCTCTGCCTGCCAATATTGTCAAAAAAAATATTTTAATTATTATTTAATGTTAATTGTCACTGGTGATTTCAAGTTAAAAGCCTTAGTTTATAAGTCAAAGCACATTGAAGCTGAGATTTAACACAGATTAAACTATAACTTAGTATGCCATTTTTTGACACAGTTTAAAGACAAAACAATGTTTTACTTTAATACGTATTAATTACCTCTTGTTTTACTAACATTTTGCTGTATTTTTTTTGAACCAGCATTGGGGCACTTGTTTAACTTTTGGACTCTTACAAGCAGGGTGGATTCTTATTCTAAGTGCCCTGGCACCAGCGTCTTCAGTGTTCAGTTCTCCCCAGAACTTTACCAAGACAAAGTTGTAGTTGCTACTTAATCCAAAATGGGCAGTGAGGCTGCAGGGAGGGGGACTGGTGTATTCCCAGGCTTTTGAGATTTAAGTGCTAATTTTGAATTTAAACCATGCTGCTGTTTTTGTTAAGTCCATGTAAAATGAGTTTAACCTCAATCAGCATACAGAATGCAGAATGTAGGATTCAAAGGCAAAGATTTAGAAAAAACGTATTAGAACAGGCTGGTCTATTTTCAGTAACACTTGGCATTTGACAAGCAAGTATTTACCCAAAGCAAAGTGGTGTTATCTCTAAGCCAAGCAGCAGGTTTTTAAGCAAAGCGGCTGAGTTCTTTTATGCCAAGCAGCCCGATTGTCTTAAAGGCTCTAGGGTCAGAACACTGCATGGGTCTGCATGGGTCATATGTCCAATAACTGAAAAATCATTTTTCCATCTGTTCAACAAAATGTAAAAGAAAGAACTGTCTCCGTTCTTGCTTCATATCAAGTTTTTGTTATCAATTTTTTGATGGGTGGAGGGGGGGCACTAAACTATTATTATGGGTGCTTATCAAAGGTACTTATAAATTCAAGGTTGGGTGCTTTTTTTAATAAGTAAATGTCTTGGCCCTTATTAATACATTGTTTTTCCGACAGACAACACCCAAACATAAAACACCCTCTTCTGCTGTTAGTGTACCAGATGTAGCAGCAGCTGTTCCTCATGGAACAAGCAAGTTGAACATGATGGAGACTCCAAAATCTTCACAGATCGCCACCCCAAGGCTCTCCCCCACAGTTAGCACACATTCCAAGCTCCTTAGTCCACCACTGACAAGTCCAAAGTCCATTCCTTCTTCCCATACTAGTGTTATAGTCTCCAGACCAATGATGAGTCCGCCACCTTCAGGGTTGACGCATAAAGTGTAAGTTAAAATGTTAACGGTTTCAACGGTTTCAACGGTTTTTATTTACCACATGTACATCACTACATAAGAAAAACGAATATAAAAATGAAAAAAAGGTGGAGGGAACAGGATTTACAACCCTAGGGGGTTAGACTAACAATCAATGATTATATTGTTCAGTTTTTGTTTACTCAAATAATTATGCAATCATGCACCTTAATTTCAAGTTCTTTATTTTGAAGTTAAAGTCATGGTGGCTTATTAATATTAAGGTTTACTGATTTTTTGACAAGAATGCTGGGACAGGAGAGATTAAGATAGACAAAATAAAGTTCAACTTACACTGTTATGATTAGTTTTTGTTTTTTGCAACTTGAGTAACTGGCTGGTTGTGTGGGACAACATTTTAGTTCCTTAGTAGCCTGATCTATTTTGAAGCCAAATAGACTATAGGATCTCTTAAACAAAATCATCCAAAGGCTGTGCAGGTTGCTTTATAACCACCTACAGGTTTAACCAAGCAGCAACAAACAAGTATTTGTAACTATCTGGACAAGATACACCAATGTCTTAAACAAACTTATTATAGTGTGAGTTTTAGTTTAAAATTTTTCCAAAACCAACATTTTAAATATTATGGATACATGTAGGTACATGTACATTTGTTTTGCACATGGGATCATTTTGCCTGTTTTCCTACCAAACAGAAGGAAATCCTCTCACAAGACACCATCATCACATGCCCATGCTTCACCTATTGACTTGCCCAGTCCCCCTCCATTGCTGTCGCCAATGTCAGGCAAAGTACCGGTACCTTCACACACCTCATCAGTAACAGGTACAGTACATGACTGGTATATCATTGTATAAAACAGTCAATCTGGCTGTACAATATGCTCTTGAGTGCAGTTGGTTCAGTCAGTTTTAATAATGATGTATTAAATATGCAGTAATAATGCTCAGTTCTCTTTAACCAGTTGACTATTTTACCGTACATGTGCTCAAGGCCCCTTGCTAGTTCAATGTCGCATGCGCAGGTTTTAACTGACACAAAAGGACAGATTTCCGTCATTTTATTGTGTTTTTTAGTAAAAGATTTCAAAATGAATTGATTAAGTGGTAATTAAACTTCGTGTCGAGCAATTTTGGTCTGAAATCATACTTGTGAATTCAAACCAAACTCGCGCTACTCGCTCGTTCAATTTTGAAATCACACAGGTCTATAACTTCAGACCAAATTGCACTGCACTCAGTTCAATTACCATTATAAATTGCACAAAAGTACATGTATTGCAAATACATGTATCCTGATGTATCAACTAAAGACATAAAACATCTCTGCACTCTTAGTTATAGTTGTAATTTTCTTTTATTATCAGCAGTCACCACAAAACGTTTGTGGTGAGAAAGCGACAAGGCACTGCATGAAAACGAAAGGGTGCTTTCAAGAGTGAAGTGCTCAATCTTGAACTACATTGTAGTATCTGTTGGAACAAGTGGAGTGGGAGATGACATCTATCGGAGATTAAGATTTTATCATGCACACACAGTAAAACTAACCTTAGAAGGAAAATAGGTGTTGGAAAATGGATTTGAAAATAGCGCTTGTGACTTACAATAACTTGTTTGGAAATGCCAGACTTATGCTTAGGTTTACGGGAGCTGCTAAACATGATTAAAATAATGTTACAATTGAAATTACAGAAAATTAATATATAACAATTTATGCAATGATTATTAAGGACAATGTTACATGTACACCGTACATCAATTAATAATTTGACTGTACATATTGTTTGGGTTTTCGTTACATTGTTCTGTCATTGATATCAGTTTTGCTTATTCACAACAGGAACAAAACACAGAACTTCAGTCTCTCGTAAAGGTACTAGCTCTTGCCTGAAAATCAGCCCTTTTTCCTTCACCAAGGTTATAAACTAGTTGATGTCACCATGACAGGAAATGAAGAAGTTTTCTAAAGATACAACTGATCAACCAAAACTTTTTCACTCATGTATGCAAAGTCATGAAAATTAGAAGGTACAGTGCATGTGCCCAGACTACGGTAGATGCTTGGGGGAAGATTGATCGTATATTCAAAAAAAACAAATACTGTCTTGCTAAAATTCTAGATTTTTAGCTGCTGCTACAACTTTCGTAGGAGAAATGTAGCGAGAACAATTGAAAGTTAAGTTTTTACTGTGACTCTGGTGCTCTTCTGTGGTTTTACATGTATGAGAGGTTGGCTGTACATGTAAGTTCTTTGGAATTATTCACACTCAACGGAATTCCAGTCTTTGGTTGAATGCTTTGACTTCCACGTTGTTCTTGTCTTATTTCTCTTATGACGGTAATTCACTCCAGACCTGTAGCAGCAAAAATTTGGAGTTTAATTTAGTGATGCAATAACCATTTTTTTCAAAATTTGACTCATTTTCAAAACTTTTAACAGATCAGTTTAAATCTCAAGTTTATTGAAAAGATGCTCATCTGGAGTGTTCAGTTTTGTTGGTACTGTAGATGCTAAAAATTGTGTCGTTTACAGTAGTCTATCTGTAAATATAATCAAAGTCATGAAATTACATTTGCTTTATTTCTGACATGTGAAGGAAAAATTAATTTGAGAAGGTCAGTGAGAAGAGTTGATTTTCAGGCTGTTTAAGGCCAGGTCACCGGAGGAGATTTCCTACAGTGTATGCATGCTTGTGTGCATTGCTGCAACTGGCCTTGCAATGCTGCAAAAAAGATACTAAATTTTTCTGAAAGTTGCTTCTAAAGCAATATTTCATTGCTTTGCAAGTTGTGTAGAAGGGGGAGGGGGGGGAGGGTTACAGTTTTCATACAACTTGTTTGCAATATTGATGTGTTGCACGTTGTAATAAAGGTTACTTTGTGTAATGTTCACTTTGTTAAACGTTGATTTCCTTTTTGAGTATTACAGGGCTTCAAGTGCCCCTATATTTCCTATTTTTCCTATATTTTTCCATTTTCCTATAAATTCCTATAAAGTTTAAAAAAACCCTATATTTCCTATATATTTTCAAGAGCGTTACATAATAATAAACAAATGGATGAAATAAATCATTTTGTTCACAAAGCAAGAGAACCAACTGCCCGTGTCAAAAATGGAAGTTGGAGAGAAGACTCGCACTGCCCTTTCAAAGCTTCCGGAGGATAAGCAGAAGGCCCCCCTTTTGGGAATGAAGAGTTTCTATGTGGATATTACAACGTATCTTGTTAAACACTTGCCAATAGACAATAAGTTTTTGCGATATGTCTCTTTCTTACATCCGCAACTGAAAAAGAATGATCATGCATTGAGGCTGTCAAAGAATAGCAATAATGTTCCCAACCATCTCAGATAAAGAGGTGGCCCTAATAACTGGTGAATGGAAGGTGTATCAGTCTGGAGATAAAGTAGTAGACACTAGTCAAAGAGTCGATCACTACTGGCCAAGTGTATACCAGGAAAAGTCTTCCCAGGAGCAGTTCCGTTATTCCATTCTCCCAAAGCTGGTTAAGAGTGTTCTTTCCCTTGCCCATGGCAATGCCGATGTTGAACATAGTCTTTCAGCAAATAAGAGAACAGTGACTGCAGACAGAGCTTCTCTTGGTGACGAAACAATAAATGGACTCCGTACTGTCAAAGACCAGGTGAAAGTTCGTGGTAGGCTCCATAAAGTTCCAATCACAGCGGGTATATTGCTTGCATCTAGAGAGGCGCACCGGGCATATGCAAAGCGAGTCTCTGAAGAAAAAGAAGCTGAACGTGTACAGAAATTTGAAGGCCAATCAGGAGGCCGAGAGAAGGAAGGAAGAAGAGATGGTGAAACAGAAAGAAGCAGAGAAAT
>JAOBRG010338226.1:0-12645 GCA_027574985.1 Umimayanthus nakama | reverse complement strand
TTACTTTATTGATCAGTTAAAGTAAAATGAAATGTGGCAAAGGTTTCTTATTTGGTATTTTTCTTGGAAAATCAACCATTTGGGTATCACGGATGTTTATTTTTTTATAACCGCGAAACGTGAAACTTTACCGGATCAAACTTAATCAGTCGCCTCTAAAAGCTAAAGCTCACCACCGGATATCGTTAGTCAAGAAGATAAGTTCACAAAGGATGGCCAGGTTAACAACTTATTTTAAAGGCGAACGCAAACAATTCTGATCTGTATCATGCAAACTATTGTCGATATTCCTGCAAGAAATATCTGCGCTCTGTTCATCTTTTACATGATCAGCTTCGAGACTAAACCATGCGAATAGTATTTTCTTACAGTTGACCGTGTCTCTAAGAAGCCAATTGAGACCGCTTTTTGCGGGATCTGGGAGTTGTATTGAAGTCCGCTGACAGAAGTAAGTAGTCTAAGAAAACATCGCAGCTGTTTTCATTAATGGCTTGTCACCAATGCACCTTAGTCTCAACAAGGGGAGAAGCATTGGTGACGAGCCGAAAAAACAGCTGCTAGGGAGACTTAAAAGAAAGAAGATTGCTTAGGACCCATTTCCTTTGTTTGACAGAATAGATCTTGGTTTTAAGTCCAGTTTATTCCAATTCCCCCAAATTGGTTATCATGCAATTGATGAAGATAATGATACCACTGAGTTTGGGCGACTCTTGGTATACTTGGTGGATGAAAGACGACCACATGCAGTTTTGGCCGTTTAAGCTGTTGTCATGGTAGCCACAAAAGCCTGTTAAGACTTACATTTTGACACAACTTGAATTAAAAACGGACCATTTATATTTTTGTGTCTCATATCCTGAATAAGCTGAATTAAGATTTGGAGAAGAGGAGGTATTATGTGAATTCACATATTTTCTAAATAACTACTTTTTAAGGGTTTTCAGTGTCACTTAAGTAATTCAAGAAAAATTTACTTTGATTACTTGTTGCTTTTGTTTGTCCAAAAGGAATTGTTTTAAAATTTTAGCCGAAAATAAGTTCCTTTTTCGCCATCTTGGAAATGACGGAGCTGAGCTCAGCGAAAATGAAACTCATTTACCTTAGATTGAACATTTCTTTTCGGACAAACAAAATCGAGAACACTTATACAATGCATATTTTCTTTAACTTCTATTATAGTAATACTTCAATTCTACATAAAAACAATATTAGTGTATCACCTATTTATAATACATCACTTTGGTAGTAGTAAGCAACAATGCGGCTTAGAATGATACATCCGGCAACAGTGACTGTTTCTTCCACAGGTATTTTCAGCTACTAGTATTTTTTTTGCACAGGACCGTTTCAGGTGTTGGAACTGCAGACCTGGATGCCCTATGATGCGGAGTGCACGCAAGACATAGTGGTATCCCATGTCCCTTTGCGAGCCCTGTACGAGCATGCGAGGGAGCGCTGAGGACAAGTCAGCAACCATGAAGTATTTTTCATCTTTATTGTATTTACACACTTTTGATTTTGTTCCGTTTAGGTCTGTTGTTCTACTCCTTTGTTCTTAACATGCCATGTTCTATAAAGTAACACTTAGTTTAAAACGGAAAACTGAATCGAGGGTGACTGTTACAAATCTTATGACTTGCTGTTAGCTAGCTAAATGCTGTACAAGTTACTGATCTACATAAAATTTGAGTGGCTCATTTAAGCTATCTGCCTCATTTCGCCCTAAGTTTAGCGTTATTAAGTATCAATGAACAGTGTATATTGTAGCCCTCATCGTCGTAAATTTGTCGTTTGCAGCATTGCTAATTTAACTGACAAACATAAAAAATCTCAAGAGCTAGCAGAGAACGCTTTTGGGTTATAATACTTATTGGAGTTGTCACATAAAAAACTGTTTCAAATATTTACTCTTTCAAGTGAGACACTAAAATTTCACAAAACAACATTGAACAGTCATCAATGTAAAATCTTTGTTGTCTTACTTGACTAGCTACTGTTAATCAAGCTTATTTTCACAAATATTTGACTTTTTTGACATCCTTCTCATAAATAGAACTTAAAGTCAATTTACCGCTGGGATGTGTCCACGTGTTTTTGCCGTGTCTCTTACTACGACGCCGCTTGTGTTGATACAAAATAAAATAGAAAGGAGTAAAAGAGTTGAAAAAATCGAGAAAAGTTTTAATAAAAAAGCGCAAGCTTTTTTTTTCTTAAACCAGAAAACGCGTTTTATTGACTTTGCGATATTCCGAGTTTTCCAGAAAAAACGGATAGCTTTCCTGGTCAATGGGAAACACCCTAAAGATTGATGACACTTCACGTGCACTTGAATTCATATTAGAAAAGTCATGAAGAGTCATTTGGTTATAGTTTATACAAACGAGAAAAGAGTGGGCGTGCTTGGTCAGAAGCAAGGGTAGGTGATTTTTTGTGCCGCCAATCCCGAGTTGATGACGTTAAATTAGAATTTACGAGCAGATAAGCTGTCTGATTTAATATACGCCGTGTAACAAGACCACATACAGATCAAGTCGTTTGAAAAAAGGTATAAAACTTCAAAATTTGGTAATTAAATCAAAGCTTTTTTCGAGTTATTAATTTATATTTTGTTTCAAAAGAAGAGTACACTGTTATATGGTAAACAAATTGACTCTTTCATGATGCTAAAGCAAAATCGTGTATTCTGGTTGCCTAATGTTGGTAGACATTTTAGTCTCGCGCACGGTAGACTCAAATCGGTATAAGCAAACCCACGAGTGTCCTAGCCGTCGAGTCGCTCTTTACTCTGATAACGAAAGATTCCTTTTAAAAAAACACTATATTAAACAACCCAATCCTTAAACTTAAAACTGAATACTCAGTAAACAAACAAACAAACAATAGCGTATTGTTAAAAAGTTTCAGTTATTGTTATTTTCATACTTCGTTCCAGGAGTAGAGCTTTTTGAGATAATAACACTGAAAAATATAAGCGCGGATGTTTTAGTTCGAAAGACGTCAGCTGATCTCAGTTTTGTTATAGAAGTAGTCGATATTCAGTTAAAAACAGCAAACAAATATTGGTACGCTTTGAATGGTTATACAGACTGGGAATTTGCCACTTGTGCTATGGTCAGTTGCTCGGAAACAAATAGTATTTCTCAACAGCTTGCAGCATACTTGTAGAGAAAATATCACGTACCAACACTTTTACCAAAGTTTCTCCGCTACAGCTCAACTTACACTTTGCTTCTGTACGTAACCTTTTAAAATTACCAACCGGTTACTATTTCCAATACCATGTTATAAATTTTCTGGTTGTTTTGATCTTATTATTAACATATAAGCCCGGCGTCTAAAGATGTACCAGCCCTTGATATATTTTAGAAAAAGTTTGTCGTACGTATCAACAAAACACATTGATTAAAGGTATTGCATTTCCAGGTTTCTTTTTTGCTGTTTATATAGTTCAAGCTCGTGTGCCAATTAGTATTGGAGAACCGTAAGCAACTAAAGATTGTATTTACACCGACTGGAAACCTTAGCTGGCGCCGTCACATCATGTGACTCTCACTCAGTACTTTCCCGGCCAACGCCTCCTGCGTCCGCGATCAATCAGTTTTCATTGTACGTCTTATCCAGGAGAGATACTCGTGCACGTTAGTGTAGACACCATATTTATGAGGAAGGGCACACTTCTCGCGCCAGCTCACAATCCCTGCCAACACCCAGCGCCCACCCCTAGCAGGGCAGCTCAGCGGTCCTCCCCCATCAAACTTGCACGCATCAATCCCGCCTTCCCTAAATCCTGCGCACAGAAAGTTCGAGTTGATTTTTCCTCCATGTGATCTGGGTGTAAAAGATCAAAAGAAATGCATAAAACTGTTCTGTGTTATTATAGAACGAATATTTGGTACTTTTACTGCGCCTTACTTTTCAGGGCCCGGTTGTACGAGGAGTGGATAACTTTATCCAACTGATAAATCCCTAAACAGTGGATAAAATTGGCGTGTTCTTAATTTTGATTGGACAACAAGCAAAATTTATCCACGGGATAGGCATTTACAGTATCAGGTGGACAAAGGCATTAATTCTTCTTAAAACCGGGCCCACGCTCTTTTCTCTAAGTTTAACTCCTAACTGACTATAAAAACTTTGCAAAGAAATTTGACACTGTAAAAGTTCTCTCAAAACTAACCAATTGTCACATAATTTAGTTCTGCCGGTGACATTACAATGAGATTCATAGTTTATGCAAAAAGTTGACTTTTTCCTTTTAGTTTTCTTAGGGCAGCATACCACAACAAAATTCAAGAAAAGTCTTGATTCAATGAAGGTTTAATGTTTAAAATTGGTATTTACTAACTGAGGGGGGTGTGGAGAAGTTTTTCTAGTTTGTGTTTATTTAGAAACCTAAATCCATGCAACTAACAACAACAGCAATAACAGTGTCAAAAAACAAGCAACACAAAACAAAGCAGATGTTTCAGAAACAAAGTGAAACTAGATGAGGGGATAGCAAGTGGACTTGCAGTCGGTCCTGTTTTGATAATGATGATCATTGAAACCTCACCGGATCAATATCAAGGACCGATACTCCGGCTCTTTAATAGCATTTTCTGTTTTTCGCGTTTCGGGGATCGCGTTTTGATATAAAACTTTTGGAAACTTGAAACTTAGTTCAGAAATTTGCGTTATTTAAAGGGTGAATATCAACTAACTTTTGTGAATTGCACACGTTGCGAGACACGAAGTCCACATATCCTTCCCTAAGGTGAGGTGCTCTTCCTCCAAATTCTTCCAACCACGTCTTTCCCCACCCAGTCACCACACAGCGCAGGCCCGGGTTGAGATACCGCTGACCACCAGGAAGGCAGATTGTGTTGATGTGTCGTTTTGTCTTCACAGTTTTTCTAAGGTGTATCAGCGCTGCAAACAGGCATCAGTAACACGAGGTTTGTTAAAAAGAAATTGTCTTAATTAGTCTATTGTAGCATTAATCTATCTACTCAAGAGTATAACTATCAAAAAGTAGGTTAGAATAGCTATTTAAGAACTTTCCTCTGAAGTGAAGGTGACTATAAAAGATTGGTATTTACCGAACCGCGTGGCGGCGAGTTAAATTCCTAAATCTTAAGGCACCGACAATAAGAGTAAAAACAGCGGTGTATCCAAGGGGGAGGCCTGGGGGCCTGCGCCCCCCCCCCCTTCCCCTTTTGATTTTTTCCCCTTTTTTTACAAAAGCGAAATTTGGTAGCAAAAAATTAGTACTAAACGAGTACGAAATTCGTCTCAAAGTGCTGGAAATGGCCAGTTTAGAAACTAAAATTTCAACAATTTCTGCTAGTGGAGGGGAGCATGCCCCCCAAACCGCCCTAGATGGCTCGCGCCTTTTAGCGCTCGTTGGAGTTCCTCCCTTTTGGAAATCCATGATCCGCTCCTGAATAGTTTTATTTTAATATTAACCAACAGATGTATTTTAAGTTTGCAAGTGTAAATTCTTTGTCCGTTTGGCGATTTTCCTCTTCCGCGACGGCAGCAAAACGAGCCGCCGTTCTGAAAATTTTGTCTGGAGATATATTGTGTCTCTTGAGCCAATCAGAGCGCACGAAAACTGCTATCCACGTGGTTGGTCATTACTAAAATTAGTATTTGCTTGACAACCAAATAGCACTTTACACTCGCTCTGATTGGACAAAAAATGTAAAATACCACCGCTATTTGCTTTTTAGCAATCATGCGCAACGGTACAGGCGGGTGTTTTTTTCAGATACGAGACATATTTCACAAATTTAGAGCATTTAAAACTGAAACTCTCCGTATCTTTTCACTGACTGGGTAAATACTAAAACAGTTATATAAATACGCTTTTTATATAAAAACAAACTTTCTAAGAACATCAGGCCTGAAAATTTCCCAAAACATTAAGAACAAGCAATCATTAGACAAACTTTAGAAAATTGTTTAATCCATGTACGCAGATCGAGATGATACATGTTTTCAAAAATTTAGAATTAGTTGGCTGGAAGAATGATAAGCACCGAAGCTCGTGATGTTCTCGGAAGCTGCACTGGCAGTTGAAATCATTTTGGAAATCGCTGGATAAAACAATAGCATAACGTAATTCTTAGCGCCTAAATACTACTCCGAGAAACTAATCCACTGCTTGGAAACATAAAAATTAAGAATAATTCCAGGCTGAAAATGCCAAAATACTTAATACAGCTTTGCCTCAGCCGAAAGTTACTGATAAAAAAGGCATGTTGAACTTATTTTAATATTAGTTCTGGATTTTTTTTTTTTTGAAAAAAGCACATTTTTATCTTTGTAACTGAAGCGGTGTTTGTTCGGCATACTAGTTATGTGTTTTTTTTAACCGCGCCCGTGAACGTACCAATGTCATTATCGCCGGGGTGTGATCCGTTTGCCGGGATGTAGTTTGGGTGAATGTGGATTGTACGCACACTATAGTCCTTCTCTTGTCCCTCATCCTCCACAAGCAAGTGTTCTCCCAAGCGAATAAGCCAGTCATTCGGATCACGAGACGATCCATTACCTACAGTTAACATAATGTTGAAGTTTGAGCTGGCGTTGATGTTCGTAGTAGTTCGTTCAAGGCGGTCTTTAACTGTAAGAACGTCTCTTGGGATGTGTATTCTTAAAAAGAGCGAGTGGAAGGGGGGGGGGGGGGGGATTTTGAGGGAAATACGAATGTAAGCCTGATATGTGGGGTAGCAGATAATATCTAATTCGAATACAAGGGTGTGGGGGATCAAACCTTGATTAGGGTTTTACCTTGCTGTGTAATTTCTAGTTGTGCTTTGTTAATTGCGAGTATTTGTACTTGATAACTTGTTGCCGTTTGTGTGCTATATTGCGAGCTTCTTGAAAGGTCATTCGTTTTCTAAGAATCTTGTCTTCAGTTATGCTTCATACTGAACGCTCTACCTTATCACCAGACCAATTGACATGGATTTTAACTCACAAACTCACCAAAACAATGGGCCGCTGTAATGATCCAACCATTCTTGATCAGCGACCCACCACACCACAATTTAGTTTTGTTCAAAAGCAATGCCGCTTGCCATGGCCATGAACCCGCAAGACTCTCTCGCCCACCAACTACACGTCTTGATCGTCGTTTCACGTTAGAGAAGTTACGGCGTCCACAGCCGCCTACAAGTTTAAAAAAGTCTTTTATGAAGAAATGAAGGTGAGAAAGAAGTAAGTTAATATGTACCTATTAAAAGTTTTTTTATGACGAAGGGCTAACGCTCGAAACGTCAAAGTTAAACCTTTCCTATAGCTAGGTTAACAGGTTCGTTAAGACAAGTGAAACGTATAAGAAGGCCGTTTATATATCTTTGTCCTTTGTAGTCCATTTAATATTTCCACAAATGTAGATAAGATTGAACACGTCGAACTTTCTAAACATATTTTTTTAAATAAAAAAAACCTGCAGATGTTATTTTTGTTTACTTCTGGTGACAGAAGACATTCCTAACCAAATACACATCATTTTGCACTACGTCATCGTTATCAATATCTCGTCATTAAAAAAGTTACCTCGCCCTATACAGCTATTACAAAAAACCATGTTTTCTGAACATGAAAATGAGGTCGTCATTCTTACTCCTATGGCTATCAGGTTGGAGTGATTCTTATTTCTCTCACTGGTTCGACATCAGGTAACGCTTAAACAGGAAGATCTATTGATTCAAACACTTTAGGTGTTCAAAGATTATTTTAGTTCCAGCGCTACATGACCTAACATCAAGATGAAAACAAAACCAGTTTTAACGCGTTTATCAGTTTTCGGCTAGTGTTTGCTGATTATTCTCTTAGCTCAACAACCTTTCTGACACCAAGGCCGTTGTCCCCTGGACGTTCTTGTCCCCACAATCTTCTTCCCTTCCTTGTCCACGCACCAGCAGGTTTTGCGTGACTGGTGGCACTGCATGCGTTTAAACTGACCGTTCTTTTTACACCTGGGCACAAAGATTTTCTTCCGTTTTGATTGCAAACGTCGTGTTCGCTGCTGCTCGCATCTTGTTGGCGCTCTAACTGTGACAAAGGAAAAACTTTGCATATAAGCCCAACAAACACAGACGAAAAGCTTTCTAAAATAATTAACTAGCTAAACTTATAAGCTTATTACCGGAATTTCTGACTGGTTTGCCTTTGAGTAATAGTAGAAATAGCAGAACAGCAGCAGTAGTCGTGGTATTATTATTATTACTGTTATTATTACTATTAATACTTAGTATTATTGTTATTATTATTATCATTATTGTTGTTGTTGTTATTATTATTATTATTATTATTATTAGTAGTAGTAGTAGTAGTAGTAGTAGTAGTAGCAGTAGCAGTAGCAGTAGCAGCAGCAGCAGTAGTAGTAGTAGTAGAACTGCAATAGTACCAGTTGCAGTATGAGCAAAACCCCTCATTTGCAGCAAAACCAAACTGGTTACCCCCTCACTTACGTGTTAATTTGCCGCAAACTACCATCTTATTTTCCCACGACTAGCTCCCATGTGGCCTTGTAGCTCAATTGGTAGAGCAACGGTGGTCTGTTCCGGAGGTTGTGGGTTCAAACCCAACCGGGGTCAGAGATTTTTTCTCTTTTTCCGTGTGGGTCCATTTCCTATCTAGGGCTAACGCTCAGTAGGTATTTTTGGGATTGTTATAAGAGCACTTTAACCTATTATAATTAAACCTAAAAATTCGTTTGTTAGTCTGTTTAGTCTATACCCATGTTCATTTTGTTCGTCAAGAAGCCAACGCCTGTTTTATACTTCATCTTTTTCATCATTGTATGTCCTTATAACGTAAAACGCAATGTTCCGAAAAGCAATCAACCAACCTTCGGCTTTTTCCATCCCCTCCTCTTCCTGCTCCTCCTCCTCAAATCTCTCTTCCTGTTCCTCTTCCCCCTTCTCCTCATCCATCTGCCCCACCCCACGATACGTCGTGCGGTGCTGGTACAGCCTGTCAGTCATGACGGTCATCTCACTGGAAGGCACCTTCACCCCCTGACTGTTAACACTCCAGCACTTCAGAACACCTCCCGCCATCCCACACTGCACCTGGTTGTACGATCCGTCAGGCTTGCAGCTTGGTACAAACGCCCCCGGTATCTTGGAGTTTTTTTCTCGCTCCTTTTGACATTCGCTCGATCTGGGGTATTCTAATAAAGAACAACGAATGTTTGTCAGTTTTGATGTAAGACGCAATTTTTGTTATAGCAGTGTCAATCACGTTTATCCTACCCAAACATAGCTTTCTATCTAGCCTCATTTTGTTTAGGTTAGTGTAAACGGTGTTCATATGGTGAATGGCTGCTCCTAATTGAGCCGAACCAATATACATTTTAGGTATCCTGCTATTGATCTTATACTGATTTGATTCTTGTTTCAGCCACATCATTGTTCTATGTGCAATTTAATTATAGGGAGTACCTCTTTTTAATTTTAAAACGCTTTTTTAACAGACGCAATGAATAATAAAACAAGACATTTTTAAATATCGCTAGATCAGTATGTAACATTCGACATTAGCTGTAAAAATTACCGGATATTAAAGTTGTTATTCCTTAGTCATATATTGACTGTTTCGTTTGAATAGGTTGAGTGCCGTTACAATTTCATCTTACTCCAACTTTGGCTTGCTAAAGAGCACTTATAGCATGGTTACTCAAAAATTTGTCATTTAACATGCCCGGAAATGATGTTGTTGTTGTTGTAACCTGTTGATATGCAACGAGACTGACGTCTGTTGCATGAATCTCTAAAAGAAGAGATCCAGCATCGGGTCTGTAGTCAAGCAGTTTATCTTACGTCATGTGGTCGTTTGCATTCAAACGACGTTTTCTTAATTAAGGGACTGTTGTCCTTTTTGAGATTGCGAGGAACTACTTTCTTCTTGAACATTTTCTTTACTGGCAAATTAATAATAGATATTTGTATGTGGTTAAAGTACAAGGCAAAAACATCAGAAGAATCGAGTTAAAAAAAAGACAACAAACTGCTTACAACACTGAGGTGTTTTGCAAATTAAAAACCCACTTTCTGCTGACTGTAACTTGATTTTCAGTAACTGATCACTATATGATATTAAACCAGAAAACATCGCAGTGAAGGCTAAAACAATTTGTTTTTGCTGTTTGTTTTTTTGTTCCGTCCCTGTCTGTTTCACTAACATTTCTTATTGGCCGTTTTCATACTAGAGACGTAGACGGCTAAGACGTCTAGATGACCTTAACGTTTAATTGTTAAGGACGTCTAGTATAAAGACGAGATGGCCTTATTGACGGCCTTTGGTGAGATATCCAAGCAGGACTTTGGTTTGCAGGTCGCCATATTGACTCGCGACTAGTCCACACTCGGAATTGTGCATCGAGCTTCGGTTTCATGTTAGCAAGGCCATCATTTTCTGGGCGTCTCGTCTGGCAAAATAAGGTCGACGATAAGGGCATCGTTTTGATGTCCTTAATTTTAGACGTCTTAGCCGTCAGACGTCTAAGCCGTCTGCATTTTTTCTCGAGTTTATACTACAAGTTTAGGACGTCTTAGGAGCTTAAGGTCATCTAGTAGACGTCTTAGCCGTCTCTAGTATAAAAACGGCCAATATCGCCAAGATTTTTCGCGCGTTCTGATTGGCTGTCGAGCGGCCTGGTAGTTCCCGCAATGCCCACGCGCTTTATGGGTGAGTGAATTTATCCGCTCGCTATTGCTCGGTGAATATAGCAAGGCGTCAGTTTGACATTTTCCGTGCAGACCTTACTCTTTGTTGAGACGTAGTAAACATCGAATAAACTAGGAAAGAAATAACAATGCTGTGCATGGTAAAAAGTCTAAAACTAATGAGAAGAGTTGACGACGTCGGGCTAAAACTGTTTGTGATGTTCTTAAAACGTTTAGATTACTTTAGTGTCCTTCCTCAGTTAACTGAATGAATGAGAATTGGCAAGCTTAAAACAATTGAAAAGTACTAATTGGAATCAAAATTAAATTCATAAAAGTGTTCGAAAAAAATCACAAAAACGTTAGAAAAGAAACAACTACGGCACAAACCATTATTCTATGACCCCTTCTATATGTTCATTTAGTAACTAGTCTTTATATTAAGAAACCGATTTTTGAATGCATTCAGATCGAGTTCAAAATAGTTATGTTTTAAATAACATTGTAACAAAGTTGGTTTCACTGGTTCCAAATAGTGCACGATGCACATAGATGCAGAGCTTGATAAAATTTAAAATGATTAGAGAAAGAAAAACCTTGGAAAACTTTAAAATACATATAAAATATCAGTTAAAATTTACTTAAAATTTCGTAATTCGTAACTGCAGTTTTCACGCTTGACGCGATCATCAGACTGTTTTTAAACAACTTAATTTCGAGGAAGTATTTCAGATTGGTGGCCCTTCACATTTAATATTTATTATTTACATTGTTTATTCGACTACTATTATTGCTGTCGTGTGTAGCGAGCCTCAGGGCGTCAATTGTACTCCCACAATATGAAAAATTATGCGGATTTCCTCGTCTCTGGCTTTCCAGTGTTACGTAACCACCTGGGCGCGGTTGTTGAAAGCCCGATTAGTACTAATCCTGGATTAACCCTTAATAAAACCTATGGAGTTAACCAAGAATTAGCACTAATTTGGCTATGAACAACTGGGCTAAGGGCTCTATAGGAAGAGTGAGAAACTTAGTTTATCCAGCGGATAAATTCCTATCCAGTGGTAAAAATTGGCGCGTTTTAAATTTTGATTGGACAACGAGCAAGTTTTTATTCCACTGGATGGGATAAAGTTATCCATGCCAATCCTCGTACAACTACCAACTGTACCTGGATTCTGACAGGTAAACCAGCAGCCTGCTTTGCAGCAGATTTTTTGACCTGCACAGTCCATGTTGCTGAGGCAGTTTATTTTGCACGTTCCGGGAATACCAGGTCGCAATCCAGTTGGACAAATACCTACACGTGAGAAAGTTAGTTTAAGCGTTGTCTTACTACATGTATTACAAAACAGAAAAGAAAACAATGTTTTGGGATGTGGATATGATGTTTAAGTTATTTTTCATTCAGTGACAAGAGAAAGAGCTCATTATGAGCAACGGCAATCGGTTTTTTAAGTTGTTATCCACGATTCAGTAGCTTCTCACGTGTAAATACTTCTAGTTGTATTATTTAATCTATTGAAATTTACAATATTTTAATGTTTTCTTAAACTACAAACTTAACTTCCTAGCCAAAGTACAGGAGGATTTATGGCACATTTCAATACATTCACAATAGTGCTTATTTAAAACTTAACTTGGGTATGTTGAAAGAGCCAATTTTAAAAGTTTTAATTCTTTAAACGTTAGTAACACAATACAACTACTACTACTACTACTACTAACGGTAACAACAACAATAATAATAGTAATAATAATAATAATAATAATAATAGTAATAATAATAATAATAACAGTAATAATAATCATAATAATAATACTACTACTAATAATAATAATAAAAATGATGATAAAATATTAATAGTAACAACAGTAACAACACAAGTTTTTTTATAGCGCTTTTTGCTACAAAAGTTCAGAAGCACACGTAACAATGCATAAAAATGCATTAAAAATGAATTAAAAGAATTAGCAATGTACT
>JAOBRG010338204.1:0-14833 GCA_027574985.1 Umimayanthus nakama | reverse complement strand
CACGACACACATGCTAGTTTACAGTTTGATTTTATATGGGGTTTATTATTGTCGATCCTGTCGGCTGTAATATTGCTCGTTACCTTGTTGTCTTCAAGAATAGAAACCTCAAATAACACATTACATAATGGATTCCATTGCGTGACTTCTTCGGAAAACAGGAAGTATTTTAATTCCTAACGTAGACAGTTTATAACGTAACGGGTCTGAACTTGTTCTATTGTCTTCAGGTCATGAGACAGTCGTATGAACTCTCTCAACCAATCAGCAAACTAGTCAGTTAGCTTATAGTGGTTTAGCATTTCAAAATCTTTTACATTTCACCTTAGAGGTTTATGTTTTGGTTGGTGTGGTTCTTGATAAAAATTCACAACAATGAGTGAATGGCAACAAGCAGATTTTGGTTCAGACTGTCTTATTCCTCCAAGGACCTTGGTAATTAAGAGTAATGTAGAGAGATTGCAAGCATTCATAGAAATATCTGGTTGGGTAGAGAGCAAGGGGTTGCTATTGGAGAAGATAAATAAGACATGCTTCAGTCTGCCTGTTGGGATATTGGGACAAGATGCCAAAGAATTGTGTTCAAATTGAATTCTGGAAAGCTGAAGGTGGTGTGCGCTTTAGCATGAAAATCATAGTGGAGCAGAAATAGCAGTATCGTGGCATTTCACGAGGACCGACATAGCTGTGTTGTGAAGTTATAAACAAACAGACATTGTATGTACCATGGAACCATAAATTTGACTGTGTTTGTGGCACTTGTATGTAGACTGGCACAGCTGTGCCGTGACGTCATGACTTTTGATTTTATTAATAACCGCAAGGTAATGTCTTGATACAGTCTTCGCTAGTTTGAATGATGTTAGCGACAAAACGACACAGCTGTGCCGTGACGTCATAAACCCTACAGACATTGTGAGTACCATATATCCCAAAACTAAACTATGTTTGTGGCACTTGTATGTAGACCGGCGCAGCTGTGGTGTGACGTCACATAAAAATAAAATCTCATATAATAATATAGAAGATGAGTTGTAATTTAGAAATTCATAATGAACTAATAGATAGTGGAGAAGTGTATTGTCCATTTTGTGATCAACAAATCGGGTTGGTTAGTACCAAAAATGATATTCCATGTTGTGATTCAAAAGAGATCATTATACGTGAAGGATTCTACATATGTATAAACTGTGGCTCTGTTTTTGGTTCTGAACTGGTTAGCGAGTATATTGATTTTTATGAAAATCGATATAAAATCGTGAGAAAGTCTATATATCAACGAAAATATCATCTATTAAATATATTACAAAAGTTTAATTTACGGATAAATGAACGCAATGAGATTTTATCATGTTTTAAACGGGTGGAATACGCTATGGGTAAATTAGAGCAACCAAATAGGCGATTTCCTATTTTAGATTACCTATTTTATAAAATCCTCCAATTGAAGTATAATGAAAGTAAAAATTTAAATTATAAAGCTAATATGACTAAATGTAAACGGTCTATCGGGGCGAAGACTCTTCAAAGATATGAAATATTATGGAATAAATTGTGTAAAATCAATAGTTGGAATATGATCCCAATTGATAATAATTATTTTATCAAGAAGAAAAAGGTAGTTGTGAAAAAAGTTCAAAATAAAAAATTATAATCATCTAAGATTACCACATTTCTTTGCTAATATGTATATGCTTCCCATATGGAGTCTTATCATAATAAAACCTTAAGCTAAAGTTTTGTTTAGTCTGTCTCTCATCTCTACCATGAACTCTTCTCGTAAGCGTTGTCTTTTTTTTTCTTCAAGTCTTGTGTCCTCAACTACAGGCTTGTTTTTACGGCTTTTTTTATTACGTATTGATTGTCTCATTTTATTGTATTTGTTCATTTCCTCAACTACAATATGAAACTCTTGGTCTGATATATTATTATCATTTAGGCTTTTAGAAACGATATCGTTTACCGTATTCAGTTTCGTTTTTGATAACATCACAATATCAGCATGTTTCTGTACATTTTTCGATAGTCTCTTAGAAACTGATGCCGTCACTGTTGAAACAGTAGCACTAACACCTGACAGGACTCCTAGAGAGACAGCAACAGGGATTCCAATACCAGTCAAACCAGTACCCAACGCTGTCCCAGACAGGACGACGGATAGCGAACCAGACCCGATAGCTATTTTATTTATAATCGATCGAGACTTTGCGTACTTTTTTCGAACTCTTTCGTGATGTTCGAGATTTTTGTTAATACTATCTTTTATGAGACATATTTGTTGTAACCTAAAGGACGATCCATTGTCTTCGTTTAAATTTGGATAAATTTTGTTGGATTCCATGATATATATATATATATATATATATATGTTAGATAATAAATTATGGCTCTGATGTGTAACTCAGAACACCTGTCGGCCATAGTGGGTCGAGAGTGATACCTGAGATCTCTTCGGCTGTTATACTACTTGTTGTATAGCTATTCCACGCTTGATTAACATTATTATACAATCGATTTATCGAAAAATTACCACTATCATTAATTTTGACTTGAAGTATAAACTTATGTGCTTTATTACTTTCTGTTACTCTATGACATAAAATGTTACTAACTGTCCCAAATGCTTCATAGTTTATGTCTAGTTGGGCGCCAAAAGCTGCTGGGAATCTGTTTCCTAATGTTGAGGATGGTAGATTATTATTTTGTACGTATGTGGTAGTCACAGCACCACCACTACCTGGAACGTAAGTTTCGAGTTTCCAACGGAACCATATATTAGCCCCTCCCGAGTCATTGCTTAATTGGATTATAGATGATAGTTTTATTATGTTATATAGTGTCGGACTCAAAAATATTAAATAGTAGTTCGGAAGGTCTGTCCAGTCGGTATCACTACTATCCCAGATTGTAGAGATTATTTTAGTGGTATACCGTAATGTTTTTATTTTAGGTGTGATCCCGGGATCACCTTTATCACCCTTATCACCTTTATCACCCTTATCACCCCTAGGTCCAGCTGCTCCAACTGCTCCAGTATCACCCTTAGGTCCTTGAAGTCCAGTATCACCTTTGTCACCCTTAGGACCTGGAGGGCCAGGAGGTTCGATTTCCCCCTTAACTCCTGTAGTTTGAGCGACTTCACCATGTTCATTAAATATTCCCATTATATACAAATATGTTAGATTATATTTTCCCATAAAAGTTCCGTGCTATCTTCTTGTCTGGCTTATCCACATACAAAAATGAGTATGGTTTGTGTGTTGCTTTATTATATTGTTCTTTGCTTGCACCAAGCTCACGAGTAATTAATCCTCTTTCGTTTTTAGATGGAAATTCATATACACAAAAATGACTACAATTTAATCGGATATCTTTCGGGGTTTTATAGTATGACTGGCTTAGGTATATTACGCTACAGTTTTTATGCCGACCTCTAATAAAATAATCAATAATTGGTGCCTGATTCTTTTCACAAACAAAGTCATCAAAAATAATAACTTTTTGAGATTCGTTGTCTAGATCACTAACTGGTATTATTTCATCGTTGCTGCATTCAATAACGTTATAACCCACTTTATGATTGATTTCATTGAACTTGTTGATAAGGTCTTGATATTTCGACTGTTCGAGATTTTTTGCATATAAGAACAGCTTATCCAAATAAATCAACGGTTCATGAAACATATGCATTAATGCATTCGTCTTACCACACCCGGATGGACCGGTAATCAACATTCTAAAATTATTCCGAGGCATGTAAGAGTACAACTGTTTATAGTTCGTAACCGTATCCTGCTCATTGTCATAGTTTGGTATATTCATATCTTATATACATTGGATAGATAATTTTTAGATAAGATGAGATAAGTTGAGATAAGTTGAGATAAGTATTTTTTATCTACTCTATATATATATGGATATCAATAGAGTTAAAAAGTTAATAATCCCTAAAATTGAATCAGGTAAAATGGTCAACATTGTCCGTGAAACCATTAAACAGGAGCGAGATACCAAGCAGGAACAATATGAAGAACCAAAAGAGTCATATAAACCAGTTGTTGAACAAATGGAAAAAGAGATAGACGAGATCAGTGATTTACGAGAAGAGTATGTTAAGTCTGCAAACAAACCACTCATGTATAAAGAAAAACTAGCTATAACAGACGGGAGTGAAAATAAAATCATTGCTAACATGAATAAAGGTTTTACTGATAATGAAATAGCTGTATTACAAAAATACGATCTTCCATTACCAAGCGAAGTTTTAATAAATAATATGAAGGATGGAAGTATTACCAAACAAATTATGGATAAATCTGGTCAAATTAATAAACAGTTAGGACAACAAAAAGGCCATCTATCTACTACTAAAAAAGCTAGATCGGCTAATATAGATAAAATAGGTGAATATACCAAAGAGATTGAAGCAATACAAAAATATCGAAAACGGGTAGGTGTTATTGAAGAAGGGTCGAAGACTTTACAATCAGGAAAGGGGATATACACACAACCTAAACGAAACGCTTACAAAATATCACCATGTGGCCAATATGGTAATCTAAAGGTTGATTTACCAAAACTGATAGGTCAACTTAAATTAATAGCTTATAAGGATGGTAATAAGGTGTACGATAAAAGTGTTGATTTCGATACTCTAGACCTTCTTACAAAGCGGTATAATAGCAAAAAGAAGTATAGTGATTTATCTAAGAGGGTGTTTAATGATCTTAACGAGTTGAGTGAGATACCAATACATAGGACATCAAAGAAGTACTCTAAGATTGGTTCAGGTGTTGTGTATTATAATAACCCGAAAGACTTAATAGACAGACTAGAGTTGTTAGGAGGTTCCATCATGGCTGGTAATGATTCCGTCAAAGGCGAGTTTTCTGAGATTGCACATACATTACGAAAATTAAACATAATCACAGATGAACAGTTAAGAGAAATGATCAATGGATATATTATGTAATATATTAGTATAGATGTCCAACATAATAGAAAGAGCAATATACATCTCATCTATTGATCGAGAAAAAGCAGGGATTAGTCGAGCAGATGATTTCACTATAAAATTTACACCATCTTTTAAACCTGATAGTAGTTATAAGCATGAGATCGCAGTCGATAGAATATCGATGACATACTCATGGCATAATGTTAATCAAAATTATAATAATAATTCTCTAAAATACTCTCATGATAATGGTATTACATGGAATATAGTCACATTTCCGGATGGAATGTATTCGTATTCTGATTTGAACGGTTTTCTTCATAATACTATGAAAACGAATAATCACTATCGGACCGTTAATCAAGTTGAAATATTTGATATCAATATAGTATTTGTATTAAGTACGTACAAAGTTGTGCTTGAGATATCAAATAATTACCAGATTGATATAAGGAATGGGGAGTTTGGGGAGCTCATTGGGTTTGATAAAAAGATTGTTACTAAAACAGAATATGGAAGCAAGTTGCCAAATATTACAAACTCAATCGACAGCCTTCATATAAATATAGACGTAATCAACGACTCGATTGTGGGTGGATCAGCTAGTAATACGATATATGTATTACCAACAGACACTTTAGAACGGTCATATCCATTTACAAAAGAACCCAAAAGAGCTCTATTCAATATAATATCAACTAAAATAATCAATACAATGCGAATCTATGTGACTGATTCTATTAGGAGACCGGTGGATCTAAACGGTATAGATTGGTATATGACCTTAATTTTGAGATCAAGCCCAAATAATCTAAACTATTAATATATGAGACGTTGTGAATATAAGAAACGATACAACCCTAGGTTGGGTAAACATGTTTACAATCACATCTATGGTGGTGGTATTTTCGATCCAATAAAAAGGATTGCTGCCAAAATGTTTGGTAAGACAACAAAAAAAATGACGACTGAAGCAGCTGTAAAAGCGACAACTACGGCATTGAACAAGACAGGTAATTATATTGGAAACAAAGGTGGTGATAAGATTATCCAACTACTACAAAAAAGTAAGACCCCATCATATATCTCTCCTAATCAATCACAAATAGCAAACAATAATGCACCACTAACACAATATGAAATCAATGAACGCGTTCAACGTATTTTGAGTGGTGGGAAAATTCAAAAGCTAAAAATATAAACATTTTTATCTAACATATTAATATAATGCAAAGTTTTAGAGATCCTAAATATGTAGAACGATATGAGGATGTGGTTTTCGACCTCGAAACACCTCTATTAACTAATGTAGTAAATAATGCCAACCAAAGGAAGACTGGATACCGATTTGTTGCTGACAACTCTGGTGAAGTTGCTCCATTTGACTGGTATAATGCCCGTTTTGAGGTGGATTTTAACGTTGAGCTCCTTGCTGATGGTGGAAACATTGCGGTCGATGACCATAATGGAATAGTTAATGGCTCGCATTCATTCATTAAGGAACTAAATGTTAAGGTGAATGGTATACAGGTATATGATAACAACAATGCTAATCACAGCACAAACATCAGGAATCTGTTGGAATATGATACATCTTTTGCTGATAGTACTGGAACAAACGAATTTTACTATATTGATACTAGTAGGAGTGCTGAAGAAAGAACAGCTCAGGCGCTTTATAATAAAGGTTTTGCTGCAAGAAAGGCACTACCAGGAACGTCAGCGACTGTTAATACTGAGATTCCTCTTAATAGATATTCATTATTTGAGGCTTTTGAAGATGAACTCATGCCAAATACAAAAGTTGAGATTCAAGTGACTCTAGAATCTGATGATAACCTCATATGGCAAGCAGGTGCTGATTGTAGGGTAGTTATTACCAAATTCAAACTTTGGGTACCCCGCATCATTTTCACATCTGAGGGAGAAAGTCAATATATGAGTAAATATCTACAGCCTCATACATGGACATATCTAAGAGAAATGATCGAGAGGAGTAATTCAACACAACAGCAGATGGGAACATTTAAGATCAGTTCAGGGATAAATCGTCCACGACATGTTTTTGTTTGGATATCTAATGATGCTAATCAAGACGCACAAATCGCTAATCCTTTTCTCTATAATACCTTCTCAGTTGCAAATAATAGAACATTAACCTCTTGCTACCTAGAAGTGGGCAATGGGAACCAGTATCCAGAGAATGAGTATCAGCCCAGCACTGAGATGTCTAGGATGTACAGAGACGTTCTCAAATATGTACATGCTGTAAACGAATTAAATGGAGGAACATTGCTAAATAGAACAAATTTTGGTTCTATATACCCATTTATCTATTTCAACTTGGAAAATCAGAAGCTTGACATTAAAGATGGAACGACTAAGCTAACATTTAAGTATAAACTGTCTGGAGGTACTAATGCCGACTATAGTGTGTATGCCCTTGTACTATATGAACAAGACATTGAGATCACTCAATCTAACGGCAAGCTACTGTTGAGAGCATAATGTTATTGAAATTTAGATTTAATTATTATGTAGCATAAAATATTATGTAACATAATAATATAAATGGCGTATTTTAAATACAATGTAAGTTTAACTGATGGGCAAAAAGATAAATTACTTAAATCATATCAAAAGAAAGCACCAATGACTTTACGTCTAAAACACAATCAACTATCTGGGTCTGATGTGATTCTGTTAACCAAGAGACAGGTAAATAAAATTGAAAAGAGTAAGATGGATGGGACTGGGTGTGATGTAAAAATATCCGCTACACAGATTCGAAAGCAGGAAGGTGGATTTTTGGGAGCCATATTACCAGCATTAACAAGGGTTGGGGCAATGGCTTTACCATACCTTTCCAAAGCGGTTGGTCCCCTTGCATCGGGGGCTCTTAGTGGATTGGCTAGTTGAGGTGTTAAAAAGGCTCTACCTCAAGAGGGATCTGGACTGTTCAGTGTTCCGCAAGACAAAGTTGATAAATTGATAGCATATAAGAGTTATCTTACACCAAAACAGAAGGAGTAAATTGTTCAAGCTCTTCAAAATGGGTCTGGTATGACTATTAAACTGACTAAGAAACAACAAGGAGGCTTTCTGGGGACATTACTAGCTTCTATTGGAATTCCAATGCTTATGTCAGCTCTAACCGGGAAGGGTCTACAGGTTGAACCGAGCTCAAGCAATTTCACAAAAACCTATCCTATACCACCACCACCAAAGGCTAAAGGTGGGTATATAATGCCATATACACCGCCTCCATTTTATTGTAATTGGGGTGATAACCCTATGACTCGTGGTTATGGAGTTAAAAAAAAAGCTCCAAAAAAAAAGAAGACAAAAGGAAAAGGACTGCTACTCGGAAAAAACAGCCCATTCAACGGCATCCCCATACTAGGAGCTCTTCTATAAAATTCATAAGCAAACCGTTATCAAACGTTGATATTTTAAATTGGGTCAAACATCTTGGGATGAAACATTTTAGAGGTGTTTACTCGAGGGATAACCTTCCAATAAATATTAATAAAAAAGAATGTGGTGTGATCAATTTAGATGATTTTGATGGACCTGGAACCCATTGGGTTTGTTATAGAAACATAGGCAAATACTGTGAGTATTTTGATAGTTTTGGCTTAATGATGCCAAAAGAAATTGAGTTGTTTTTATCTACGTCTGGAAAGACACTTATTTATTCAGGTGATGAAATCCAAGAGAGATCATCTGTTTTATGTGGTTATTGGTGTTTGTATTACCTTCTAAAGAGGCAAAAAGGTGTATCAATGTTTGATACTATTCATAATGAATCGTTTAATTTAAATAACCAAAACATTAATCATCAGTTTTTAATTTCATATTTTAATCTACTCTAATTATATATGAAATCATACTGTATAAGAGAAAAGAGAGTCACAGAATGCGTTCCAGGTTCTGAACGATATGAGCGAGCTAAAAACGGACGTTTGATGTTAAAATGCCAATGCGCAAGTTGTGGAATAACAAAGACTAAGTTTGTTAAATCTAGTAGTGGGGGAGCTGTTGATATTCATAAAATGATTGGCTATCTTCCTAAACCAAAAGGTGGGTTTACACCTGGTGACTATAAATATATGGGACCATACAACCCACTAAATCAACAACTAACATATAATAAAAACACAGGAGAGGTAACAGAATGGAAGGTAAAACCCAAAAATAAATTAGATGAAATTAGTGCACACCATGATATATGCTATGATATGGGAAAAAATAAAGGTGAATGTGATAAACAAATGGTCAAATCAATTGATCAGATACCATGGAAAGATAAGCCTTGGGGAGCGACTGCGGTACGTAACATCATTAATACAAAGCAAAAACTTGGCCTTGGTGTTAAGTTAAAAAACGGGAAAAGCCGTCGAGTTGGCAAGAGAAGCTAGCTGATGAATTACATAAACCCATAAAACGAAATTTTACTCGGCGGCGTGTTATTGTGAATCACATTGATGAGATATGGGCGGCTGATTTAGTTGACAAGCAAAAATTCAGCAAATGGAATAAAGGTTATAAATATCTTCTAATGGTTATTGATGTATTCTCTAAATACGGTTGGATTGTTCCATTAAAGGACAAAAAAGGTGTATCAGTTATGGATGCTTTTAAAACAATATTTAAGGATAGAAAACCAGAGTATTTATGGGTTGACAAGGGTAAAGAGTTTTATAACAAGTTTCTTAAAGACCTATTAGAAAAACATAATATACAGATGTATTCCACTGAAAATGAAGAGAAATCAAGCGTTTGTGAACGATGGAACAGAACCATAAAATCCAAAATGTGGAAGCAGTTCACTGTTCAAGGTAATACACAATATATAGACATACTACCTAAGATATTGAAGCAGTATAACAACACCAAACATTCAAGCATTAAAATGACTCCTATAGAAGCTAGCAAAAAGGAGAATGAAGGTTTAGTATATTTCAATTTATATGGTAATATGGAAACATCAAAACAAAAACCTAAATTCAAAAAAGGGGATAAGGTTAGGATGAGTAAATATAAACGAAATGTGTTCGACAAGGGTTATTCACCGAATTGGACCGAGGAAGTTTTTACAGTTGATAAAATACAACAAACTAATCCTATAACTTACAAATTAAAAGATCTCAATGATGAAGACATACAGGGGAGTTTTTATGAACCTGAACTATTAAAAGCAAAGCAGGATGTTTTCCGTATTCATAAAGTCATTCGGAGGGATTATAAGAAAAAACAAGCCTTAGTAAAGTGGAAAGGATATAGTGATGATTTTAACAGTTGGATACCAATGAAGGATTTAAACGCACTATAAAAATGGCTTAAAGAAATATTATATATATACTATATATATGAAAGTTGGGGATATAGTAGTGGAATATCCATGGCCGTGCCTTGAGTACAGATTTTATCGAATTAAAAAACAAACTCCTAAAATGGTTATTTTAGAACAATTAAAGGATGTAAATAAAATGGGTTATACACTAGATTATACACCTGGGTGGAAATATGAACGTATAAGATTAACAAACGAAGTTATTGGTTCGCATAGAATGAAAAAGGAGACTTTGTTTTCAGATTTTGAAGTATATGATCAGAATAAAACATATAAAAATGAAAGATGGGATGATTAAACGCACTATAAAATACACTTAAATAGATATTATATATAGTAGATATATAATGGGAAGACCAAAAAGTATTCATACACCAATTAAACATTTCAGTGAAGAAGAGAGAAAACAAGCAATTACAAAAAGCAAGACCAAGTACATGGTGAATAAAGAATGGCGATGCCCTGTATGTGGTAATCGGGATTACTCATTAGCTGGGAAATGGTCCCATATTAAGACAAAAAAGCATATTAAAAATACCGAAGCTATGAATAACGTATAATAACTATTTAAATCATAGTTTAAAATAAACATTAGTTTATTTTAAACGCACTATAAAAAAGGCTTAAGAAAATAATATATAATACTATAGTATATATAAAATGAATTTTTTAAAACAACTATCATCTCGTTACTTGAAAGATGCAAAAATATTAGGCTATACTTGGATGGACCTACTGAAAAGGGGAACAAGGCAAAAAGTAATCATCAAAGTAAAAAAATATAAGAACAATAAAAAGGTCATCAACAAGGCTATAAAGGCTAGAATCAATGACGCAATTTATAAAACCCATATCCAACAGATGGAAGATTAAGTCAAAAGAGAGTACATAAGACTGATTCGTGAATCCCATATCCGGCAGATGGAAGATGTCGTCAAAAGAGAGCATAAGGGACTTATTCGACGACAAAAACAAACGGCAGATGTCCTTATATTTCAGAGATATGATGACAACGAGGAAATCCCCAAAGGTAGAAGGATAGCATTTAGGGATCATTATAGGAAACCCTATATAATGAAAATCCGCCGATATTTCATTATCGATAGGATTAATACAAGGAATACCAACAGATACAAGGGCAAGCGCATTTACGATTACTACGATGATAAAGGTAGAAGGGATGACTTTGATAGAGTAGTCAAATTGCTCAACACATCCGACGACTTTAATGACCTATATAAGGAGCACAAGGAATATATTAATTGTATCATCATAAAATCACTAACAAATACGAACAATGAATCTAAGGCGAATGATTTGCTCGACGAAGATTTATTTATGTCTAAAGAAGAGCATGGTGTTTACAGTCGATATATAAATATTTCCTTAAAAAAAGGAGAGGGGGATATACAAGACAATTCATGTTATGTTAATATAATTGTCAGACGGTTTCAAAAAGCTTTTATAAAAGCATATCAAAAAAACAAGAGTTATAAGTTTGATTTATCAAAAGAGACCCTATGTGACTTGTGTGGAATCGAGTATAAGAACGAAAATATTGGCCTATCTATCAATAAATCATTAACCTTCTTCAAAAAATTCAAATTAGGCCTGCATGTTTATGGTCCATTTGGATCTCTTTTTCAATATAAACCCGAAAAAAGAAACAAAAATCTTAATCCATCCAATCTTTATATATATATACTAAATAATCATTGCTACGAAATCAATCAAAATATAAAGGAATTCGAACAACTGCATTGGGCACCCCCCATCTCAGATGATAATCTTAGTAATGAGGTAAACTCGTTAACCGTACCCGATAAATATTACATAAGACAACAATCAATCAACAAGGAATGTGCAACATTCGTAAATACCACAGACGAGGTCATTGATTTCATAAAACCATACAATTCAGACTGTTTTGAGGATCTCCACATTGTCCCAATTATATATAACGATTATCTAGACACATTGTTATTTGGGATCATAAATAATATAGGGTACACACCAGAGATAAAGATGATGAGTGGAAAAATCACGTCTCTCTTAGTAAAATATAATAATATATTATTCAATATTACGTTATCCGATACAAAGGCAAACGATACTGATGTATGGATTGATAAAGATAACTTTGAGTTATACAATACTATTGATGACGCATTTTATAATGGTTTAATATGCCATGAGCATATGTCTACATACAATAAACAAACTCTAAACATTGAACATCTCTTACCAATTGGGCCAAAATCAGGGTACTTCACCGAACACGTCTCTCAACCGCTTATGGGGGTTGACTCAAGAAAGGCCTATACATCTGATTTTATGAGCATAGAATATTTTCCGGTATTCAACTACTTTGATATATGGCAGGAATATGACAATCACAAAATTGAAGACTATAGTCAATATATAGTAAAAGTCGACCCTCAATCTGCTAACCCAATATTATTCTCGGGCACATATTCTAGATGTTATGGGTACAAATTAAATAGAATTAATGAAAAATTTACGGTGATGTATTACATAAAACCATCAAATCTGGTCCTATCCAATAGTCGTTTTCTTGTTAAAAATGTATTCAATAGCAAATTACCAACAGACTTGAAAAAATTTATTGTGAATAAAAATCTAGGGCTGATTGAAAAGAAGAAAAATAAAAAATCAGTGTGTAAGGCATTTAAAAACTGTAACGAAGCATTATATTATCAAACAAAGTTAAATAAGGGTCAAATTTATTCAATTAACGAAGAAGAAACAATCACAGTTGAAGACATAGATCCACTAGACGAAGGTGTAGAACCACTTCTTTCATCACAAACACTAAGTTACAAGGTAAAGGTTAAAGACATGTTGCATGTATTATGTGTATCAAAAGAAGAAAACCTAATAAACGGATTCCTCCCCATCAAAGAACTTATATATGAGATCCGTGACCTAAAAAACTATAACACGTACAAGAGACTAATAGATGCGGAAATACAAGTATATGGAATAAAAACAGATTCGATGATGATAGCCGATACTATCAAGAATGTCAAGATGGTAAGGGAGTTATTTGACTTATCTGACAAAATTGGTAATTATAAAATTGAAAGAAATAAATACCTAATAAATTCAGAGATCAAATGCAATGCAAATGAGTTGCCAAAAATAGATAAAATAAATGTTAGAGAACATACTATAAAAGACGAGTATGATAATCAAGAGTTATTAAGCATTATGAAGGATAAAAATATTTTTGTCAAAGGTGTGTTACCTGGGGTTGGTAAAACTTCAGCGTGTAAAAATAATACGAATTCTTTATTCGTATCACCATATAATAAACTATGCCAAGAACTGAGGAAAAGTGGGCATGATGCAATTACATTGAACAGATTATTAGGGCAAGGTATAGATGAACATATGAAGTTCGATAAATATGATACAAGTTCTTATCACTGTATGGTATTTGATGAGATGTTATTATACAATCCCCGACAACTTTATTCTATCAAAATGTACATGGAACAAAATAATGACAAACAATTCCTTTGTACCGGTGATATCGATCAAAGAAAACCATTTAACTTTGGGTGTAACAATGTCAATAATCAAAACGATTATCAGTTATTATGTGTCAACCAAATGTTTCCAGATCAAATAACACTACGAATAAACAAACGACTAAAACACGACGAAGACAAGGTCAAATTAATTAGGTTAAAAGAAGATATATTTGACATCAATAAAAATCCAATCGATACATTCAAGAAACATGATATAAAAATTGTAAATAAAATAAAAGCCGTTGATACTACAAACAATATATGTCTGTTCAATTTCAGATGCGACCAGGTCAACAATCATATATCTAAAAACATAATAAAGAGAGATGGATTTTACACTGGGATGGATGTAGTATGTAAATCTCATTACAAATCAAAAAAGATCAAATTATATGTCAACTACCATTATACTATCAAATCGATTAAGAAAACCGAGATCATTATACACGAACCATTAGATAAAAACGATATATCACTTACATACGAAGTATTTAATAAACATTTCAAAATGCCATATGCTTATACATGTGATAGCGTCCAAGGGTTGAGAATTGATAATAAAATAACAATCTTTGATTGTAATACTCCATATGTTGATAGATATTTCATTTGGACGGCCTTGACTCGAAGCACTAATCTAAACAATGTACAAATATACGAGCATTCAAAAAAGGAAGTTATGTCTTTAAAAAGTTCACGGATTAGGCTCTATTTTAATCAAAAAATACAAGGATATAAGCAACAGGATAAAAAAGGCGGCAGACAACACAATAGCGATGATTATATCGACCCTGAATGGTTTAAACTACAATATAGGACTCATAAAAAATGTCCATTATGTAATGTGTTATTTGAGGTTTCTATTCTTGAAGACAACAAGGTAACAAGCAATATTACAGCCGACAGGATCGACAATAATAAACCCCATATAAAATCAAACTGTAAACTAGCATGTGTGTCGTG
>JAOBRG010338193.1:0-14833 GCA_027574985.1 Umimayanthus nakama | reverse complement strand
ACTAAAACAATTAGTTACCTCAGGCTCTGTGAATATCGCGATAGTCACCTCGACTTCGTCTCGGTGACTATTCGCCGTTATTCACGTCGCCTTCGGTGACTAATTGTTAAATAATAAGGTGTTGTGGAGTCAAAACCAAAAAAGAAATCTCACTCAGACTCTCTAACTTTTTAGTTATTTTAACAGTTTTTTATTAAGGCAGAGTTAGTCAAAATATCAAAGACTGCAGAGCTCAATTGAAAATAGGGAGAGGGGGGAATGCGGCTGAGTCGTGATTTAAAGTGGGGTGGCTGAAAACACCTTTTATTAATCGGTAATTTAAAAGTTTTAAACACGCGATGGACATGGGGGTTGTGGTGGTGGTGGTGGTGGTGGGGTGGTGGGAGGGGGGTGGATAGCTCCGCTGGCCCTGTGGAGTTGTTTTTAGCAATCCCTGCGGAACTAAATCGTAATAACAGCCTTCGCTTTGAAGTAAAATATTACAATGCTGTCAAAATGAAGTTTTAAACCAAATTCTCTGGACTGGTTTGCTTGTAAGGTGGTTACGCTAACCTGAGTTAAGAAACTACTCGAATGACGTTCCAGTTCCCGCGACCACTGAGCTTAAGTCAAGGCTTCGTGCAAAGTTTCCATACTCTCGCACGGAGCCTCGACTTCAGGTTATTGTTCGCGGGAAATGAAATGTATTTGAAAAGTTGCCTATTGAATTTCTTTCTTTACAGAATGGTCCTAGCTGAATATTTCGGTTTTACGTAGCTAGATTTTCTAGGTATATTTCAACACTACTTCATAAGCAAAGGATCATGTATTCCCAGACGAAGAAGCTGTTTTAGCCCTGGTTAGCTTTTAGCATTCGGGCCCTAGTACACAAAGCAACAAACCTTGATAGTACCATCCACGGTGTAGTGGCTCCATACCACACCATCCGAAGAGTAGCTTAGCGTATAATTCGCGACGTAATACACACCATGACAAATCCTTCCTTGAGTAGCCATTCCCGTAAGAACTCTCTTTGTTCCGAGGTCGACTTGTAGCCACGCCGCTGTATTGTTGTCTTGAGGAACAATAATAACAATGTTATTTTAAAAGGGTAAAACTTACATTTAAAATGGCCCTTAAAACACAACTAAAAAATGATTTAAGTTTAAAACACTTTACGTAGCTAAACTGCATGCACCTTGTTCCCATACCCACCCCATACCCACAAAATGCCTTACAACTTCCCGTAATAAGGAAATATGAATATCGTAAAAGTAAAAGAGTAAAAATGTGATTTAAACTATCAAAATAGTGGATATAGAAGTGATAACAGGAAAGGATGGGCAGAAACTGGATGGGATTGACGAGTAAGTTACTTTACAGGGAATTTTATCCTTTTTAAGAAAACTCTGGATATTGCACTCGTAATTCATTTGATGATCAGCTACAAATATATTTGATATCGAACACTAGAAAGAGGGTTGTCAACTTTATCCCGGTACAAAGATGTTTTTAGGAATTTTCCAACAACCTCGTTATACCGGAAATTCAGCTATTAGCGATATTAGTTTAACGCTCCCTTGGCATCTCGTAAAACCGAGGTTCCAATGTAGTTTATTTTGATCAGGGGTCCATTTCTATCTAGCTATGTATGTTAATTGGATTTTCCTCTATACTGTATGACTTGGTTAACAGTTACAGTAGGTTACAAGAAGTGTAGCTGGAAAACAAGTTCCACCTCCTTTTACTGCCGTCTTGTTCATGGTTCACTGATTCTCCCTTCAAGTACCTTCACCCCAATACTACATATGTTACTCTCATCAGCCTTTGTTCTGTCATAAATCGACAATACTCGAAAATGCCCCTCAAAGTGGCTAATCTAGACAGTAGAATGATATAAAACTTGCTTAAACGCACTTAGGTCACCCGAAAAGAAAAAAAAAAGAGTTAGGGTATAGATCAAGTTCTTAAATTACTTTATTTTTCTCGATGAAAAGGAAATACTAGTCCAATCCTATTTTGTATTACGGTTTGTACCGTTTATTAGGAGTAGAGCAACAAAAAAGTGAATGTGAACGTTACAAATACAATACAAACCATTTCCTAATTTGTGTAATTTTAATACCTAGAAAGAGTTCCCTTTTTCTAATGTGGTGTGGTTTCACAACTTGCTTTAAGGCTCGTTTACACTATTTCTGATGCAATTATTGTCGCGATTTTCAGTGCAACTTTTGTCGCGCCCGGTCTGTAACTTCAAATCACACGTGTAAACCACCTGCAACTTTAATGTAATTTCAGCGCGAGAAAAGTTGCAACGTATCGAACATGTTTGAAACTTGATGCAACTTGACGACGATTTTTCAGGACAATGTGGCAGAGATGGCACATCAGAGGGGCACCCGTGGGTACGATGATTTTACAAAAAAACGCCTTTAGCATTAAACGTAACTTCCTCATTCAATGACTTCACGTAGGAATGTAATTAGCCTTACCACAAGTCGACTCGCATATTTTTCTTCTCGATGTCCTTAAAATAACGAGCGCCCTTCCTTCGCACGAGGAATAAAAATAAACCGAGCGCTCGGTTTATTTTTGTTCTTAGTGCCTTCGGCGCTCGTTGTTTTGAAAACATGCAGAAAAAAATATGCGAGTCGACTTATGGCATGTCTAGAATGTAATGAACTGGTTTCTTTTCCGTCGTCGTTTTTAGAAAACAGTGAAAACGTAAGTTTGGGAGTTTATGGAGAACGTGAGATGCAGAATGTGAATTATTTTTACTTGACTGCGTTTACCTGTAGCTACACTGATAGCGTTTGAGGAGAGACGGCCAGGAAAATCATGATTTTCTGGTTAGTAGCTTTTTAGGTAAATAAGTTCCCTTTGTGCTATCAATTAAAACTAATTGGTTTTCATGGCAACCATAACAACAAAGATTAACGTAACAATTGGCCGCCGTCTTCGATTTTCAAGTTTTCAGATTATATTCAAGTTTAAATAAAATGTACTTTGAAATAACATTAAAACACCATTTTACGATTGAAATGTTGTGCTTTCCTGTAAGCAAAGAACAAAACAGTTTCGGGATAAGTATTATAGAGAGAGGACCAAAAAAGAAGAGAAATACATAGCAGTAAAACGGTCATTAAGAAAGAGAATAAATAAATTGGGAATAGACTGAACGCCGAGATGAGATGAATAAGATAAACAAGAAATAGAGACAAGAAAATGGGAGATGGTAAGATATGAATATATAAAGTGTTTTACCTGCCATCCATACAGGACAATTTGGTGATGCTTCTAGGCGATTGAGTCTTCCATAGCTACTGTATAATCCTGTTAAATAACTGGACGCAGTGATGGCTGAGTTAGGAATTTCCAAATTTCCTACTCCCAAGGAACCGCAGCATGCTTAATAGAAAGTACAAAATCATTTTGTGAAAATTATTATTTTACCAATGTTCACAGCTTGGCTGGCAATGTTTATATCTAAATTCATTATTAATCCAACAAGTAAATATCACTTTCTGCGCACTCTAAGTTAAAAACAAAAGTAATTATATAAATGAAGCGTGTCAACAGGAAAAGGGTCTCCTGACGCATGTCAGAGAGACTAAAATTTACTCGATGATTTTCTCCAAGTTTCGCACTATTTATAGGTGTTAGTTCGATAACCATTTCATCACATGCAAGCTAGGATAGTATTTCAAGAGAAAAGCTAATAAAAGAGGCGAGAAATTCAACTGAGCAAAATGCTGTATGAAGGGTTTTTTTTCACTGAAAAAACGACAATCTCGAATTTTAGCTTCTACGCATGCCCCTCTCCCTAAAACAAATTTTGACAATAACCCAATACATTTTCGCTCAATCTATAGAAATTTCTAGAGCAACTGCAGTTAAAAGAGGACTGAAGGAAGAACATTCGAAAAGAAAAACCATTGTTGTCCAACAGATGCCTAGTTTTCTGCGTTAGACCCCTTCCTTGTTAACGGCGTAGAAATATATGTTCATCTATTTTCACATTTTGACATTTAGGCGGGAGTTTCGTCCGCGTTTTTTTAAACTTATTCAGAAGCATATAAAAATTTTTGAAAGTGATGTTCACTTGTTGAGTTTAGACTAGATAACATTTTATTATTCACCTTTACTTCGGGGAAAAGTTGTTTACTATACTAGTTAATCCAGAAAAGGATTATTAATGTGGACACACCATACCATACGGTGCTATATAATCAGTAAGAAGTTGAAGAGGCATGTGCGGATAAATGTGCGCTTCGAATACTTTCCGTTTTTACACGTGGTAAAGTTTAGTTGTGGCCGCGTTCTTGCAAACGCCGAGATCTTTGACATGGGAGACGATTATTAAGCCAATGGCCGTGTCAGTGATAATATTTTTTCCCATAGCTGCCAATCCCAAGGCCTAATTGTATCAATGGTAGTTATATACGATTGTTCGTGTACCCACGCTTCGTTACACGCCAACAAAACGTATATCTCGTTTTGTTCAACGTTAGAAATGACAGGTTTTGATAACTTTGCGAGCAAAAGTCCTTCATGTACCAAAGCTTTTTACGCAGTTACATTTTTTTTATCAACAAACCATCAATCATTGTCTGTTGATATGATGATATCAGCAGACTATATAAGTCTAACATACAAATGTATTCTATACTACCTAACAATTTTGCTTGCATCAACCACTTATATTACCTATTCAATTTTTTTGCTGTGCTTACTGAGAAACTGACTGAGTAGTTTGCTTCCCTTTGTTCTCTAACTATTGATATTCAAGTAATTTGCACACTTAGGTCAGCACCAATAGGCAGGCCAAAAATAATAAGCCTCCGGTTTCATTTCGGCTGCCTCCCATCATTGAGAAACATTTTACCTTATTATTATTTATCTATTACTATCATTTATCTTTCGATTAAAATAACAGCTTTAATTTTGTAAGATGATGGTATAGAAAATAAAAATTTATTGGTTGAACCTTCAGTTTTGATAGAATTTTTCTTGGACACTCCTATTTGTAAAAGCAAAACTTATGATTTTCTAAACTGTTAGTTTAGCCCCCTAGAATTTAACTTGTAAATCATCAATGATTTCTAAAACGACTGCATATCAAAAATCGAGCCTTGGCAATTGAGTGGTTTTGGGTTAGTTAATTACTTGTCATAACAGCTTCAAGTTTTATTGATTACTGTTGCTATGGCAATGGTCGTTTCACAACAGGCACGTTCGTCATCTTGGCCGCTTCTTGCACTTTTTTTAAAAACTTTGATACTTTTTGCAAAATTGCAGCAAATGTTTTTGAGCTTGGTGAATACATATGTTTAGAGTCTAAAATAATCGGAAAAATCTCAGGGCATCATTTGTACCCCAAATAAGGCACGTTGTGTTGGTCCCATTCATCAATGTTATTAAGATCACTTATGAACCATGTAGTACTGTCCGGTTCAAACAAAACAGAGATCAAAGGTTCGCCGTGTGGATTTCGCTTACGATAGCCAAGGCCAGCTAGTCAACTGAGGCGTGTTTCAGTCCGGGTTTACATGAGGCGCACCAGCTGAGGGATGGTCCTGGCTCAGTGGTGTAGCTGTTATGTAATCGCAATGCTTAGCTTTTGGTGTATTTAACTCTCGGGGAGCATTACTAATCTAACGTTTACGATTGTTTAACTACTTACTTTTGAAGCCGAAGATCTCAACTTTCATGCAGATACTGCTCCACCACGAGACTGGGAGAAAGCGAACATAACGGGCACGGACTGTTGTTTTCAAATTATTCTTCACCACGCCAATGGAGCCATTGTTGCCTTTGAAAATCTGTAGCAAGAATATGAACCAACGTTTTCGCTAAAAAGTGATGCAAAACATACGTTTGTTTTCAGAATAACTTAGGGACAGTCAGCCGGTTTGATCTTGTTGGAGAGGGGGGAGAGGGGGAAGAATGAGGGGGAGGGGAGGTGAGGGAAGAATGATTTCTAAGCAGTTTTTTCAATTTCTGGCAAAAAAAGAACATTTTTTTCTGCTTCTCTTTACATCATTTCTAATATAATTGGCGTACAATTTTTTCAGTCTTGCTTGATCGTGTAAATTTATTTTTACAGTTTTTCACTCAAAGATATCACATGGTCGGTCCCTAAGGCGAATCGCCTCACCAACCCTTCAATTTTTTTTTGCCTAATTTTTTCCTCTCAACCAGTTGCGAAACGCTTCTGCACTTATTACTACTCCTCAATAATGAACAAATATTTTGACACTAAATAAGTGACGTCAGTATAGACTACATAATTGCTGTCAACTTTCGATTTTATAAATAAAAAAGATTAAAAAACTCATAGTTATTCATATTCTTCTCTTTAAATTTTGGTTTGGAAAATAGAATCATTTTTCTAGCAATTCTCAACAAAATGTCTCAACACTAAGATAACCTCATTGTAATATACTGTAAAAATATGTGCACCAATCAATAGTTCATCGTACGGTCATCGTAACCAATAAATTCGGAAAAGCGCTTGAGTTGTTGCACAATAGCCATCAGCCTACTTGTCACGAAACCGTAACCAACCAAACCGAGAATTTGTGCTTGGCAAGTAATCGGAACTAGAACATTTAAATTAACTACGCTATTCTGGGCAGTGTTTGCGTTTTGCATTGGTTAGAACTTTAGAAAGCTATAAATGTATCAGTTGCAGTTTAAAAAAATAAGTGAATAATACTGTTGCTGTAGTAGACCCGTTGGGTATCTATACTTATCTATCCAGATACATGTTCCTTCGCCAATAATCAAACACTAAGAAGGATTCACTACGCTTTAATGCTTCTAACGATCAACTTCAAGTCAAAACTGAAACTCGTGCCCGGTTTGTGGTTTCTAATCGGAAGAAAAGCCATCGGATACAATACGTACGGCATTATGAAATTTGTCAAAAGATATGAAACTATAAAATGCTTACTTTGCTTATCCCTAACTCCGAATAATTCGTCCAGGTTGTGTTGTCTTCTCTGTACATGAGCTGGTATTCTGTCACCCATGCTTCACTTCCGGAGTCATGTCTTCCTTGTGTTGATACGTCAGTCACGTGGTGTATATCCCCAAGGTCAATCTAAACATACATATAATCAATGCACATAAATGAGTTAAGTGTAACAAATATCCGAGAAAGAACGTATTTACCTATGTTTTTGGTGATGGTGTGCAGCCAAATTTTAAAAATCTATCCCTTCGTTCAAACTTTCTTCGAGAAAACTGCCAAAATCAGCCACCTATGTCCTACCAGCCGAAGTATGCTTTACTCTAAACTGGCAACTCAGTAAAACCACCGTGGTTGCAACAATGCCCGTTATTTGCTTTACTTTTTACTCTAAAATCTGCCAAGTGACGATTCACGGCAGTAAAGGCGGAGAAACTCAAGAAAAGGGAAAAGGTCCACAGATTCTTTACGCAAACCGAACCTATTTCCAACCCTTTCAATCAAAATGTATACCATTTACCACTGAGACCAAATACCCTCAAACACCACACCCTCAATGGTGGAAGATACTCGTATAGTCAGTTAAGAGGTGTATCCCCCTCCGAAATCCGCAGTCTCTTGCCGCCCTTATTGCGCTGAGGGAAAAAAGGGTGGGTGACTTACCTCAAGATACTGCTTGTCGTCATTTTCTCCAGCACACCAGGCTGTTTTCATACTGTCCGAGTTTAGTCTGCCCATCCATGCCAGCGTATCTGGATTCAAGGAGCTGGAAGCAGTGATAGCAGAACTAGGTATCTTCCATTTCTCCATTCCAAGAGCTTCAGCGGCTTCTGCCGAGAGAAAAGGGTTTTGCTTAAGGTTTGTAAAAAACCGAAAGAAAAATGGTCAAAATGAGGTTGTTAGTCATATTGATAGATCAGAGGGGAAGCATAAAAATAGCAAGAAATGGTTCTGATATCTCATACACAAAAAGAGACTTTGGATCAGAAAAAACAAAACTTCACCTTAAGCCATTTTGAAGGGAAACCGAAACTTCCAAAATTTTTTTTTTCTCGAGACTACTTTTATGTCAAAGCTATGCAACACTTGAGTTTCAAACTCAGGAAGTTTTTCATCCACTTGTTCGACGTTCTGCAGTTTTATAGCTAAATAACTGAAGCGCGAAATCGTTTCAGCGTTATTTACAACTTAAAAAAAAAACTTATAAGAGGCTGTATTTAGAGCGTAACTGGACCCGTTCCTTGCCGTATGCTTATTTATTGTTATTAAATTGACTGAAACAACGCATACGCGTGCTTCGAATACTTCGGTGGGGAGAAATGAGGGTCTAAAAAGCGTCGAAATGCCTTTAAATTTTTACCAGGGAACAACAACGACACATACTACACTTCAGGTAAGGCAGAGTTTCTTTGATTCAACAGTTGCAAAGATATCGACCAGAAACGATATACCTATACAATGTCTTTAAAAATTATCTTTTGCAACAACGTATCAGGCTTTTAAACTCACTTTGAGCCTGGGCATCCTGCCACATTCGAAAGAGAACAGCCTGATAACCAGTATTTCAGGCAAAATTGTTACGTAACTAATGTTGCAAGTGCTCATCTACACAGTCACTAATTAAACAGCATATCTAACCTTTGTATTTAACTTCTCTACCGGTGCAGTATATCAACATTCAGTGCAGCAAACTGACCGACGTTTCAAAAGTATCTGTATCCTGTTAATTGCATCACGAGTCAAAATCAGCTGAAGGACTTAAAAATAACATTGAGCGACAAGCTAGCTGTATTTGTTCTGTTTACACGAGATCCGTATCGAGATTTGAGGCACCGAATTCTAATCATTTCATCCGCCGACCATATGTTGCGAAGTAACGAGCTGATACAACTTATCAGACAAACAAGTTTTATCTATCATTGAACTTATTATGTTCAATGGCATTTCGTCCGAAGTTAATGTCTTGTGCTTGGCTCATACAATTCTGACTGATGTTGAGGATAACTATGAACGTTTTTACTCACAAAAAATATCCACATGTATGTGGCAGGGGAAAAAGCCTAACAAGCTGTCGATCCGATCAGAGTCATCTATCTACTAGTTTTTTACACAAGGTTTCTTTACCACCGAACGATCCAGTTTAATTTAATATCGGCACTAAATCAGCATCAACAATGACCTTGTGTCGTTATGGCTGAGCATCATGCTCTCTAAATCTAACGAAAAGTACAAAGGAGATAGTAGGGCAATTCTACCTTTGATGGAAAAAAAGTTCAAAGTCTATGTAGAGAAAGACGAAGAAGGCATTTACCATCCTTGATTGTGCTTGCCGTGTTTCTTGGCCCATTCACGCGAAGCAGTCGGATGTGAGCCGCACTCCACAGTGATTTCGCATGCCTTTGGTCGCTGACAGCGTGGCTGCATTTAACTGATTTCTTTGTCTTGCAAGCATAAATTACTGAAAGCGAAGACTGGGAATTTGTGTTCAAATCTTGCTTTTCAGATCAGTTCAAACCGTGCAGCATTTTCCTCAACCGAGTAATTGATACTCAGTTTCAAAATGCACCAATACCCATCGACGCTTGTGGCTTTGACACATGACCAGACCAAAAAAACATGCAATTGGTTTGCGTAGTTAAGTACGACACCGACAAAAAAACATTAAAAATAATGAGAGGCAGTTCCGAATCCTCGACTCGGCTCTCTACAGGCCGGGTAATAAGTTCTCACGATAAAACACAACCGCTTTCGATTACGAAGGTGTTATTTCGGGATCTTGGCCTTAAAACACAAACAAATCGGCCTTTAAAAAATCCCGCTGACACGGTTTTGGATTTTGAACAGCAATTCTGAGGATTTAATTAGTTTTTCAGTGATGTATATTAGGTTTATGGGGTTGTGTCACGAAATAACAAAAATATGCTTAATTAAGGGGCTGGTCAAAAAGTACAGGAGGGGATGGGCCGGAGGAAATGAAATCCAAGCTCTTCAAAAAAACATGACCCACCCCCTCGTTATGGCACAAAACTTTGTCGACCCTCCCCCGACAAAAGCTGGAAAAAGATTTGACCCAACCCCATTATTAGAATATTAGATTTTTTATCACTTATTTCCTTTATGTCTGTTGTACAGAGTATTATATAGAACATAAACTGTCAGTATTCAAGTATTACATCTTGATGCAGTGTTAAATTTCAATAAATATTGATAAAAATTATAACATTTGCCACAAAGCACCTGACTGAGGGGCGAATCGTTATCAACTGCTGCTGTCAGCTGTTTCAACATACACGTTTCCCTCAACTTTTACAACAAAAGCTGAAAGCTGCAGATCATCTTTGTCATCGGATGAACTGTTCCTGAACTCCTCAAGTTCTCCCTGTGTTGTCTCACTTGCTGAAGTTTTCCGCTTTCTGACGAGTTCGTGCTCTGAGTTGATGTTCTTGCCCGATTTGTAACACTGCTTATTCTGGGTTAACTTTATAGGTTTTATTAAGAGTTAGTTTAGGTATAAAACTAGTCGGGTTTTGGTAAAGTCAGTTTTTGAAAAAAAAAGTAGGTCAGAGTATTAACCTTTCCATGTAATTTTTCCTACTCGATACACTCATATTATTCATGTCAAAATTTATACAACACTACACCATCTAAGTTTGAAAACAAACAAAAAGCCGTATGCACCTTGTGTACACTGTATTCTTAATTTGTTGTAATGTAAAAATAGTGGCTATGTCAACGGCAGTTTTGCATTAGACCATCTTATAAAGAAACGATCGACTTTCCCACGGCTCCTATGACTTCTATCTGTTAAAGGCATTTAGAAATAATTACCATTGATCATCAAAAGAGGTTACTTAAAAGTCTCCCCCCACTTCTACTTTTTGACCAGACCCTAACCGAAAACACCGCTCGCACTGAACAGTTACCTGAAATGGAATCAGATTTCATTTGTTAATTGCCTCCCAGACATTCCACGGGCACTTCTAGAGCGAACTATAGGTGTTTATCGCTGGCGGGGATTGCAAGAGATGTTATTATTTTTACTAAGATGATTGCAAAATATGACTGCGTGTTTCCAGCATGTTTAGTTTAATTTCAGGACATCCAAGCTCTGCGTTAGACTTCAATATACTGTGCATGCTGCGCGATCGTGACACGGATGTCTCGTTTCCACATTCTTTCGCACAGCGTAATGGTTTGATCTCGTACCGGTCTGAGTTTGTACAAGTCTCGCGTAATCATCCTCTAAGATAAAGTTCCAAACACACCGATCAATGGACCAAGCTAATATCAAACATTTAACGTACAATGTTTTTGTATATCATACCAACTTACCTGATCCGTACAGCTCAACACTCATACAAATATGTTTCGTCCATTCAACGGGGATGAACCGGACTACACCAGCAAGAAGACGCCTCTTAAAAACATGTTTCACAATGTACGAGTTGGAAGCAAGTATCTAATGATAAAATAAACCAGATTTGCATATAAGAATCACGAACACAAACTAGTATCTTTTTGCTGAAATGAGAACTTATTTACTCAAAATAAAAGAATAAACGTGTTTAGCTTGTTTGTTACTGCTTTTACCATATTAATTTGATGGTTCTTGGGATGGTGCAAAGTTTAATCACATTTAACACAAGTTACGCGTTCGGCTTCACACATTAGGGATCTCAAGGAACTAAGATGGGAACGGCAGCGACAACGCCTGCTGCCGGAAATTCCAGCTTCCCATTTAATTTTCAAAACCCAATTTGTTTCAATAAAATTAACATTTTATCATTATTGCCATTATTTATTAGTGGTGTATTGAATATTTTTAAATAAAGGTTGTTGTTGTTTACTTTTGTTATTGTTATTACTGTCATCATCATTACCAAGTAACAATGCAAACTGAAGCATTACAGCAAACTTCTACTACATTGCAGGCAGTAATTTCTTTTGTTATAGCCTACTAAAGATCCTTAGCTTTTCCTGAGATATTAGGTAAATAGAATCCTGTTTAGGATGACGCAGATATTCTCCAGAGATAAATCTATAGTTTATACCTTAACTTGGTTGTACTCTTGGTAGGTTCGCCATTCCTTGCCTCCGAGACTATAGGCAAACTTGAACCAAGTTACCCATGATTGATTGCGGGCATTGCCCTGAGTGGCCACGCCCGTCAAGGACTTGGGTGTTTGGAAATGAATTTGAAGATACTGATAAGGGTCGTCGAAGTCAGAACACCACGACCCTTCGTGGTCAAGTCTTCCATACTCTGGCAAAAAGTTCGGTTTGTAACTCGATGCACTAAAGGAATCGTTTGAGGTGGCATTGGGCTTCGTTAATATAGGTCCAAATTCTAAGGAAGAAAAATTAACAGGTTTAGAAGACGCACAGCCATACCGTAGATGTACTAGTAAAGTCATTGTTTACATTGTTTGACACCTCTGCAAAAAATGGTTTCTGAAAGAATGGTTTCGATCATTAGATCTTTCCATGAGATAATTCTTGTAAGAGTTTATAAGTGCGGGGAGTTGTCAGACCCATTTCCCGTAACCAATGGAGCCAAGCAAGGCTGTGTGCTTATACCAAACCTTCTCTCCATCCTGGTCTCTTCTATGCTACCGGAGGATTTACAAGGACATGGATTAAGGCTTGTACATACAGTTTTGATCAGATGGTGGCCTATTCAACCTTAAACGCCTACAGTCGCAATCAAAGACGCTACGCATGCTTATTCGTGATCTACTTTATGCAGATGACTGCGACCCTGATTGCTCATGTACCCTTGAAGATAATCAGCAAATAACAAACGCATTCGCTCGTGCAGCGGAAAGGTTCGGATTGACTATCAGTATAAAAAGGACAGAGGTCATGATGTACCAACCTGCGATTTCGGTGCGATCTTCATCAAAAATCCCATCTAAAGTTGTCGTAAATATCGCGCGTGTGAACTGGCCTTTACATGTACCAAGTGTCTCAGCTGACATTCGATTTTAGACTTTGGGACGCCGTCTTCGTGCGCCCTACAAGTGCCTAGACTTCATGCTACCGTCCGTTGGTGGCATGGTAACTAGCCCTTGCTCAGCGGAAATTAGATTACAGACTCAGATATGGGATTTCATTTTATACCTTGGTAAAACGAGTTTGCAGGAGGAAATTTTTCGCTGTTTTCCCGTGCATGTTAAGTCAACTCTCACCATTTTTACCTAAAGTAAGCGAAGTTGTGTTGATTTATTTGTTGTCAACAACAAAAAAATATGTTTTATTTACACTAATTTTGCAGTTTTATATCTACAAAGCTTGAAATGACATAGTAATAGTAAGAGTGTTAGGACTTCAGATGTAGTGAAGACTAATCGAGTCTGGAGTTCCTATAACAATACTTTGAAAATGTAATTGCGAAAAGAGAAAGTTACTAAAGATAACTGAAAACTACACATACACACAAACGCACACAAACACAAACACAAACACTCAATTGAAAGAAAAACTTTCAAAATTTTTTTAACGCAGCTTTAAAAAACACCGTCATCAATCTTTGACCGCTGACCTGTATGGTTAGCTGTAGTGAGGCAAACAGAACCTCACCTTTGTAGCCGTAGATTTCAGCACGTAGACTGACATAACTGCGATAGGCTTTAACCTTGAATTTTATGTAACGAGTAGGAACTGGTCGCCGCAGGTGGCTTTTCACCGCCATGTTTGGGTGTCCGCCATCATCTGCTTCAAAAACCTTAAACAAAGAGCCATCGTAAGACTTTGTCGACTAACGCCACAAAGTTGACTAAAATAAATTACCACCTAAATTTACCCCCCCCTCCGCCCCCCGTGGGGACTCCCATACTAACAAGGGCGGGGATGCTCGTCGTGCCTTAGGGTGTTTAAAGCAAAATACTTACTTTTTGCAATACAATATGTTACCTTGTAGGGGTGTCACGGTCACTTCAATGGTAATTTATATAAACTTCAGCTTATATAAGCTTCTATCTCTCTTGCTATTAAGCGCATTGAAACTATTTGTTTGTCTCGATGTTTCTGATTGGTACCTTTCAGGGGCGAAATTCCGCTTAAGCCACACCCAGATTGGTACTTTTTAGGGGTACATCTGAAAATTTCCAACGAGCACCCCGCCTTTTTGTACAGGAGTTCCCCCGGGATGCTAACACTATAAATACGAACTGTCTCACCGAACTTACACTGTCACTCTGAAGATGACTCACGCAGTTCATCTAACCGCTAGTGACAACCAACTGCAGTCCTTCTCAGGACTTGTCTACAATCTGCGTATACCTGGACGATCAATCAACCACACTAGTAGCATGCTTGGAAAAAGCCGATTCAAATGCCAGACATTTGCTTAAAAAGGATTCTAAAAAGAAGCTTTGTCATATCGCGGACCAGAAAATTGTGAGACAATATCATACCACAAGCAGCTACACATGGAAAACCTTATTCATTTTGTAACTATTAACCTATGAAATGAATTAAAATTGTTGTTTCCGGCTCTACTTGCATTCTAGCTCCCTAACATTTAATTTGAACTTGTGGTGTTGAAAGAGATCATAAAAAAAGGTATAATGGTGCTTATAGCCGGGACCTGTTTTATTGGCCTACATACGGAGCTTACATCGTGGAGGTTATAATTAGAACAAGTAATTTGTTAGCAGGTAAAGAGGCTTTTATAGGATGGTGGAATGGTGGGTTGAAATCAAAACTCATTTTAAAATTGGGAGGCTAGTTTTGAAAAAAACTGTTTTATCTGCGTGGGTGATTACGCTGAACAAATGGGTTTAATCAACAAAAGTTGATATGTTATGTTTTTCACCTGTGGGATATAGTGTTTAGCTGACGTTTCGAGCGTTAGCCCTTCGTCGGAGCAGACTGAGGGAT
>JAOBRG010338182.1:0-14834 GCA_027574985.1 Umimayanthus nakama | reverse complement strand
ACATTACCATTACGTCACAAATTACCACATTTCTCGGTGGTAGAAATCCTTGTAAAACACTGCAGTTTATATAATAATACCTTTTTCTGGTGTCATAAGAAATTCAAGATTGTCACCTACCGGTATATGGCCACCAGAAATCCCAAATGACAATTTGATGACGTCTCATGATGTTCTACATCCACTAAAGAGTCCTCAGGCATTTATTTCCAGTGTAAGAATGGATTCAGAATATATACAAAGCACACATAGGTACACATGTACATGTGCTGAAGATAATTGAACATGTAATTATAGCGATTTGTTTGATACAAACACAGAGCCCAGAAGTGACAAGTGACGGTGATCAGGTCATATTGGTCGACAGTGAACAGAGTGCAGCTGTTCAGAGCACTGAAGGCGGGGCTAAGGAAGAAAAGGAAATGGTGAATAGGGGAACATCCCCATCAATGCCGCGAGAAAAGATGCACGATGCTGCCATTAACGCTCAACCAAGTAACAAACAGTTACAACCAGGTAACTGAACTGAAAACACTTTTGCAACTACTGCGTTACTTTTGATTGGGCTTATAATTCTCCCTATTTGGGAGAATATAACTTTTTTTTGAAGCTACTTGTGTTGTTTTGCACCAGACTCTGTCATTGATTATGTTGGTACATGTAATTTACTGTTACTGTACACTGTAAGCTTACAGTGCTATTAATACCGAATTTTGCTCAATTACATCACAGTTTTTTTTTTATAAATATTTAATTACCTTTCTCCAGAAGGGGGCTTTTCTTGCACCTTGAAAATTGTTGTAATCAAAAACTTTACTTCTGAAATGGTTTAAAAACCCAACGGGTTTGGAAGGGGCCTTGAATGACCAGTGGCTGATGAGTCAGTACTGCTGCTACTACCATGCCAGAATCTCTGCAGATGTGGGAAAAACACAATTTGATTGAAGTATAATGCTTGGTTTAAAAATATACGCCGTGATAAATCTAGGATCTGAAACGTGAGGGTCTTTCGGACCCCCGGTTGTTTTTGTAACTGGGGGTCAATTTGCTGGATCTTGGCGTCTTCATTAATATTCAATATCTTTCCTTTTATTGCCTGTGTGTTTTAAAAAGATTTAAAGCCGATTAAAGTGTTAATAACATTGTATTAGGATATGCAGTAAGATAACCATTAAATGGTCCTGGAGGTCTGCGAGCGCCGGTTAAATATGGGCAATTTTTGGCATTGAATTTTACTACCAAATGGCTGTAATTGTTAATGCTCCACCGCAGAACGTAGAGTTAACGGAGCCAGTTCATACAGGTATTACATCTGATAATAATTCTCCTAGACCTTTCATCTGATAAAGTACGAAAGATTTGACTTATTCAAAGTTTCCGAACTAAGACGAGGTTACGTTTTTAGCGTTCTTTTAAAAGAAGTCAATGAGTCTGCTAGATTCTATTGATTTTGGTAGCAAACACTGCAGCATCTTTTGAACTTTCCAACATTTAAAATGTTTTTGTTATTGCTGTTAGTAATACGTATATCATTTTATGTATATTATTATGTGAGGTCAAAGTTGTGCTAGTATTCACTCTGTCCAGATGTTTGTTCATTTATTGGACAATCTGTGAGTCGTGCAGTGTATAACGCAATTTGAAATACCCATGTCTTTTTGTATACTTTTGTCTAATAACTTATAAGCGATTTAGTCATTTTAGATAACTTCATTGATCTCCGACTGTTATCAGCAGAAAAGCCCAAGATAGTAAACTACCACAGTATTATCACTGACATATTTGATGGCAAGGTGCAGAGCTCAGTGCAGTGTCTCACTTGTAACAGAGTAAGTGCCGCAAGGTCTTCAGACTTTTTCCTTAAATCATACCACTTAAGGTTCTAACTGTTCGTCAGTCTTCTCTGGTCCAAAAAAACTTGATCTGTCATTTGTTAATGGAAATTTTTTTAGTTTACCTGGAATCCAAACATGTAACGTTGTATCCTGGTTGTTATCTACTGTGATTTTAGTTTAGATTAAAAAATTTACAAGCTGTGACTTCCATATGAAACGATACAATAGCTGACCCAGTTGGGCAGGCTAACTAACCCTTTGAGAGTATTTTTTTGACTGGCCATGACACAAATAACTGGAATTTTCTGGTTGTGTATTGCAGTGTTTGATTTATATTTACTGCTGCCTGTACATTCGCTAGGTGTCATCAAGAATAGAAGCCTTTCAGGACCTGTCTCTACCAATCCCAGGTATGAATTTGTCAAGTGTGGTGTGAAGAAAGGGTGGTTGGTGGGTTGTGGAGCAGAGGTCTCTGAACTTCTGTTTTCAGCCCCCATGCTGCTTGGAATGGGGTAAGCAGAAGCACTCTAAACACCTGCGTCCTGTCAGTGTCTGTTGCTGAAGGAACACTGAATGTCTACCCTCTGCCCCTTGGTACAGATGAGAGGGAGAGTTGTGTAAGCAAGGAGGCTTGGAAAAGTGCTTACTGTAGATCTCCCTGCTTTTTTCCCGCTGCTCCATTTATACAGAAATTTAGTTAAACATTTTCTAAGACTTTTTTAACTATGCAGATTTGATAGAGCACAATGTTTTGCCGGTGGAAAACAACTCAAAATGCCACAGAAAACTGAGTCATTTAAAAACGATTGCTCGAACAACTTTATGTGCACATTATGAGCTCTCTTTAGTTTCTCTTGAGAATGTGTATTTCCCAAAAAAATTTCCGTAGTTATTCTTTCAAAGATAAATTTTCCAGTACGACTCTCACATGACTTTAAACCCTTCCACTGATTAACTCTAAGGTTATGATAACCCACTGTACAGTGTCACATGACGTTTCGTGTTTTCAGGGAAGGATGAACTCACGATGATCCATGCAGCACATTGTGCACCGCTGGTCACTTGTACCACAGCAGCGACAGGAGATGGTGACTCAGCAGAAAAGAGAGGATGGGTTGTGTCTATATGGGACTGGCTGTCAAGGTGAATTACCGTTAGAGAGGACCCCCCCCCCAAAAAAAGGCTTAAAAACCCAACAACAACAAAACAACAATTACGTTTTAAAAAATAACCCATGAAAACAAAGCTAGGCAACGCCAGAAACAAAGCCCCTTAAATGTCGGATGAGTAGGTCCTTGTAGTTATAAACTCTAAAAATTTTAATTCCATTGACCAATGGATGAGTTTTGAATTACAGAAAAACCAAATTATTTGTCATTCCCATCAAATTGATATTCAAATGTTTTGTCACAACGTTGACATGACCATGAGAAGTTCTTGAGATACTCCGCTTAATCCAGTCACTGTTAAAATGCAGAAACGTAATGTAGTTAACAGGTTTCTTCAAGAAATAATCATTTATGTTTTGTGTATAGATGGTTTTTTGGCCCCCAAGTCACCCTGCAAGACTGTCTTGCTGCGTTTTTCTCAGCTGATGAACTAAAAGGTCAGTTGTTCGACCAAAAACTGAGCGTGTATCTTAGTTTACTCGTGTGTTTGCAACAAGGTTATTCATATAGTGAATGTGTCATGTTTGTTTGTACGTGTTTTTATGTTTAAGTGCATGTGAATGTGTGTCAACGTTTTTGTATGTATATTTTTATCTATACTTAATGCATGTTATGGGTGTCTGTGTGAGTGTGTGTGAGTAGAGGTCCTTTCGGTGGCGCTGAGGTGTGACTAAAGTTAAAACCTCATCAAATGGACGGTTTTTCGTTGTATGGCTTATTCAAGCATTTGCAATGTGTATATTGGTTAATCTTCACATGCGTTGACAAAAATGTATACGTCTTGATTTGAGCGATCGTTTTGGTTAAATGAATTTGATTCGTGAAGATTGAAAACTTTTGTTGTTTCAAGATCTCTACATCTTTGTCTTGCAAGAATCTTTCTCTAGGAACGTTATGTCTGAAGAACACCAAAGTTGAAAACATAAGAACTTCAAAACATGTTCATAGCTAGCTCGTGAAGGAGGGTCATAAGGATCTATGTTTTATGTACATTCTCAAGAGGGTTTCTTAGTGTTTTCTCAAAAAGTAATCAAACAACAAAATTAGAACGACCTTACAGGGTTGTCACTGTGTTTTGAAGAAGGAGACTCGCTTGTGAAAGTGGTCGACATAAGTTAACCTGTACGAGTTTGTCAACAAACGCCACATCAGGACAAGTTTTATGCCAGTGTTCACCTTGCGACAAGTGGCAAAGTTCGCCTATGGTTGTATGTTTTGACAACCCTGGCGTTAAGACATGCTGCTTGTTTTGTGTAACTATAAATGTATATACTGCTCGATTGCAGAAGTTAGAATTTTTGTTTTACATATCTCTATTCTTATTTCTAGAATACTGTCAGTTGAATGCACCTTTGGTATTTTATGAAAGTTTCTTACATATCATGCATATACTGGGTTTTCTTGGATATTGATCTACGTCTACTTATGACTCAACAGGAGACAACATGTACAGCTGCGAGCGGTGTAAGAAGTAAGTTCAGTTTTAAGTTTACAGTGCTCATTAAAGACTGTAGCAGTATTTTTCGTAAGTAATTATTGAAATGGACATGAATATCGAATAGTACCTACTGAACTGCGCGAGTTTTACAAACTTTCACGATACAGTTAGTACAGTAAAACTTCTATTTGATTTCAGATTAAGGAATGGAATTAAATACTGCAAAGTGACCAAACTACCCGAGGTAAGCTGTGTGTCTCCAACTTATTTTAATAATACAAGTACACGTAGTTATTACAAGGGAAGGGAAGGAGGTGCTAGATTGTTTAGCTTGACAGTTTATTAGTGACACTTTTTAAGGTCGCCTACGTTGCTATTACAAGAATATATACAGAATCAGAGATGTGGTTGCTCATGTGTATGCGCAATTGACACTTTAGAGCTTCGATTCAAGCCAACTTTGCTTAACTGGGCGTATCTGTTTAAATATTATCATAAATAAAACAAGAATACCATGTAAAATAGAAAGGGTTTTTCTTTTTTTACGTTTATTTAAGTTATCGAACGTAGCTTACGTGCAGGTCGATGCCAGTCGACATGAGTTTGAAGCTAACTTGTTTCTGGGTCGGCCACTAACTTGCGTACAGTACAGCAGGTTGCGCTGACGGGTATGGACTTGTGTTAACTTGCAACGACTTTAAATGAGTCAGAGTTTGGGTACAACTCGATGCAAAAATGAATTGTTTTGGCTTTGACTTGCAGTTGGACTACAAAACGATAAGGCAGGCAAATGCCAAGTAGACTCGTGAGTTCATTTGGCTGTTGACAATTCGCAAATTCGCAAATTTCAGGAAGTTTATTAAATGAAACTTTTTTCAAGTTTCGTTTCATTTGAGCTCATTAGATCCCTTGCATGACAGTTCTATTCAACTTCAATAGGTCCTTTGCATCCATCTGAAGAGATTCCGTCACGAGATGTATTTCTCTTCCAAGATAAACAATTTCATCACATTCCCTTTAGTTGGGTTGGACATGAGGCCATTTCTGCTCCGCGGTGAGTACGTTACTCTTAAATATAGGTTAGAAATATTGCAACAAGTTCTGTGTGTTAAGGCTTTGTTTGTGTTAATTCCTTGGTTCTTTTTGACAAATCTTGATACTGTGATACTTTTGTCTAATGTAATGATTAACACAAATAAATTAGTATAAAATCCCTCCTTTTTCTCTTTCAAGCACAAGGACCAATTATTGAAAGTTCAAACTAAATTTTACTGATGCAAAAATGTCGATAAAACTCTTGATCAACAGGGAATCTGTGCCTTCAGTGGCCTGTAGGAACTGTGCAAAAAGCTCCACACCTCATTTGGGTCGTAGTATTCACTCTTGGGGAAAAAATTAATCTTTCGTATCCTGTAGCGGCATATTTATACATTCTTTGCCGGTTTCTCTTATGGTGTGTCTTCTTTGTTTTATATTCCCCTTTTTTAGTCCCTTGTTCTTCAGTGTAGCAGTTAACTAGTTGTCTTGCTTAGCCACTGGCTTTTACAGTTTGCTAGTACTGTACTTGTCCTTCTGTAGCTTTTGTTTTACGTCCTATTTGGGTACAAAACAGACAAATGACAAGTACTGTATTGTTTTTGTCTATCAAAATTGATCATGTAACAAGTCCTGATTGCGTACATGAATTTTCTATGCTAAAGACACTTGTGGAGACACCAGCCAGCGATGTACAAACTACGATCTCGTTGCGGTTATCACTCACCACGGAAGTGTAGGAGGTGAGTCTCGCTTTCTTTGTTGTTTAAGGTATTTGCCTGTAGAGAGCATGTTACAGATACACCTTTACTTTCGTACATGGGAAATGAGTCTATAATCTTCATACCCAGTACTATCCTTTTTTGTATCATTCAAAAAAGTTCACTACCCGTATCGACTGACCTATTTAATAGTATGTTATGATTTTTACTTTCTGCTGCTTTATTTAATGTTCGATCAAGGTCATGCTGTTTTGTGCACTTTTGAGCTATAAGATGTTTGATTGTTTTAGGTCATCATGTTCATTTCATCAAATTTTAATCCAATGCAAGAGTTTAATCTTATATGATATAGTCTCCCCTTTCGAGATCTGATCTGACCGAATATGATCCAACCTAGGCTAATCTAAACTAAGATCTATTCTTGTATGACCTAATCTAGCCCTAATCTAATCCTGTTTAAGATATGCTAAACCATCTTTAAACACTGCCTACGTGTACTTGCTGTGACTGTCTTTCGACTGTTTCAATGTTGGCTTGATAATCTCACATGAAGTAGTTTTCAAGACTGATACATAACCTTATCACAACAGCTGGTCATTATGTTGCTTTTGCCAAGAACTGCATTAGTGGCAAGTGGTATGAGTTCAACGATTCCTGGGTTTCCGAAGGTATGTTGCCCTGATCTGGAAAGCTTTTAAGTGCGCATGGTGGTGTTGGGAGGGTAGGGGTGGGGGATGATTTTAAACATTTTATACAATAATGGACGTCAGCAAGTCTTATTCACTTTTGATACTATTAATACTTATCCTCCTGACCTTTCTCCATACATTTGGTTATTGTTAACCCATGAACAGGTCGGGAGACGGTTTTGATTTTATCTTAAAACGTTTGCAGGGGATGATCAACTCTTCTCAATTATGTCTTTCTGACAACTAGTCAAAAAGTTTTTATTGATAAGGTTAGGAGCAGAAAGTTTTTGATAAGCTTTGCACACGAGTGAAAGTTTCTTCTGTTTGTTCTGACTTGTAAAGGACCTAGTAGTTCGATTTGGCCTTCCAACGCAAATTCTAGCAAGTTTGAAAGCGAGTTTTAGGGCATTAATCTGTTTGCTTGCGTCGAAGTATCTTGCAATAGACCATTTTGCTCATCCAAATTTTTGCTAGATCCATTCCTATGTGGGATAAATGCAATGAATTAATGAGCCAGACTTTGACTGAGTAATGACTAGGAAATGGATCAAGCAAAATTTGCCTTAATAAAATGATCTATTCCATTCAGCCAAATCTTTTGTAACTTCATATGCTTATATAGTAAACTGTTTTTAGTTTCAGATTCCTATGTTTCTGGGATAGAAGCTTATGTTCTCTTCTACAGGTTAGTTTTTATCAGGGCTGTATGTGGAGTTATTCAATTGTAGATATTCATGATTGTTTTATTCTCTCATGTTTTGAACACAATTTGTAACAATTTATGATTTGTTTCTTTTTCACCCCAGTCATAAGCATTCCCCAAAGTTTTAAACGGTGTTTCATTATTCTTATCTTTAAAAATGTTACCTTAAAGTTTCATGATTCCTTAAGTTTTAAACACGATAAACAACTCCTCTTTTTCTTTCCGCAAAGATTCAGGGTTCCTTCGTTTTCTTACCTGAAAGATTCACAGTTGGCAGTTCTCTTACCTTTAAACTCTAGAGATTCATTTCTATGTTAGACTCATCCGGCCGGTTGTTAAAACAAAGACTAAATCATAACCTAGGTTCATGTTTTATTCGAAGGTGACGTGCTGCTAACAAAAGCGAGACCCGCTCTAAAATTAAGAACTCGTTTTAATAATTGGCGCATACAGTCATGCTTCCCCGAGCTTTAAACACAGTATTTTACATGTTTTGATCTTTTCCTTTTTTACCATTAATGTTCTAACATGCCTTTTAAAAAAGCACAAAGGCCAACAGTTTCTTCCTTTCTTTCTCTCAATGATTCGTGATTCCCTAACTCTTAAAACAGGATTCACGATACCTATTTTCTTGCCTCGAAGATTCGTGCACGATTCCTTAAATTCAAGAAAAAAAAACGATCTGTTATTTTGAAGAAACAAAACGATTTGTGATTTTCCTTTTTGTCGCTGTGATTAATTATTCTTTAAGCTGATTCGGAGTTTTCTTTAAAAATGCACAAAGATCCGTTGTGGTTGCTCTTGATATGTAATTGCTGCGTTGACTTAATTTGTAAAGGAAATCAAGTGAGAAGGCTGTCAAAGAAAGAAAGACATTTTCCAGTTTAATGAAGGAAAATGAGGTAAGTCGGTTATAAGAACATAAAGATAATTTGTGGCTTTAAATGTTCTTAAGAAAACAATTTTTATCAAGAGTCGTGACCCATGCGTATAAAAAACATGTAAATTGTATATACGATGCATTGGGTTATTACAGTTTTTGTTGTAATAATTCATCTTGTAACTGGTTAATAAGTTGGTGTCAGTAGTGGAAGTAGCTGAATTATGTTGCAGGATTGCCGCGGTCTTTGAAGTTCCTGCAAATCCTTTGATTTGTCAAAAACAATTCCAAGCCTGGAAAGTCCTTAAAGATGAGTGGTGCTCCTTGAAAATCTTTGATCTGGTTACCAGTTGGCACACCAGATAATTTACTGTTTTAGCAAAAAAAAAGTGATTTTTTCGAAGCATTTTGTATAACTCTTTAGTATTTATGTCTTAGAACTTTAGTTTTATTTGTCGCATAAGGCCTTGAATCTAATAGAAAAGTCCCTGAAGGTCCTTGAAAGACATCCTTTGGTTTCATCTTTAATTAAGTGTGGGAATCCCTTAGGAAGTTTTGTGTTTTTAAAGTTTTGCATCGTTTATCAACAGGGCAGCCTTGTCCGCTGCTACATCTCAAAACAGTGGCTAACGAAATTCCAGCATTGTGCAGAACCAGGTAATGTAGTTGCACAAACTACCTTCTTAACCATCGTAGTCCACAAGCATGTACTGGGAAACCTGTTTAAAAATCAGTCATGAAACTTGATTCTTTACATGTATGTAAAGATCGGGTTGAATAAGTATAGTTATGTTGTTGGGTTTTGTAGCGGTTATGTGACACGTTCTACAACTTGACTTTACAATGCGAGTTTATTTTATTCGTTGGTGTAAAGGGTAGGAAGTTGGAATCACCTTGAGATTTGCAAGAAGGGATTTTGAAGAAGAATTCTGTTTTACCTCTTAAAATTACGTTCCACTTTTTCTCCTTAGGGCCAGTGACAAATACCGATTTCCTGTGTGTGCATGGAGGTATAGTACCTTTTTTTCAAGTTTGACAAACTTGCTTCTTCAATTGAAGTAACAGAGAATGACAATGGATTGTGGGCAGACATGGAATTTATCTTCCACTGCTCTACTTAGTGTCCGCTCATGAATAAGCTTTGCTATACATGCAAGCATCAGTGTGTTTTCTTGTTTTTTTCCCTCGCAAGCAGTGGAGTATATTATCTATAGGAATTCTTTGAAGTTCAAGATTTTTTCTACAACGATTTTTTGCCAATTCGCAAAATTTCGGAAACTCATCGAAAATTTTTAAGGAAAGGGTTTGTGATTTCCGAAGCATTTCGGAAAACCTTCGCCGAAAGCGGTATACAGGAGAATTCTACGTGTACGTATGTGTCTTCAGATACGGGATCTTTGAAAAACGCTGGCACATTCTGTTAAATAAAGCGTAATACAAAAGAAATGAACTATTACAGTGTTAGGCTAGTGGTGGCATAAGTCAAATCACCTATTTGCTCTATCTTTGCGTGGAAGCAAAGCTTGATCTCAAACTCACAGTGGCAAGCTTCCAAATTTGCAGTCGATGCGTCTCGTAATATCCCGTTCTTCTTGTAAACTGAACTGACGTCATCATTGTGAAACACGGTACTCAGGAAATAGACAGGATTTGGTTTGTGTATTTAATAAAACATTAATCATCTTCCCATGGCTGTGTTGTCGAGTCAACTGCAATTTTTGAAGAATAAGTGGTGTATAGAACTGGTTCCTTCCTATTTTTGTTTTTGCAGCTGTTCATCCGTTTGTAATGGAGAGAATTCAAGACCTTGTGGTGCCAATACCCGGTTCAGCACTTGAACACTTGATAACGAGGTAGGAACATCATAATACCCCGACAACAGGCCAATAGTTCAATTAGTAAATTGTTTATTCTGGCCTGTGACATTCGTACTTGCTATTTATAGTAGTAGCTGAGCGAAGATTTCAGATGACACTACAAAGGGGGAAAATAAACTAGTTTTCTGGCTAGAGGTATCTTGCTTGTGCGATCGCTAATACACAAGGCCAATTAGAAAATCTGCAGCGAATTGTTTTTCCGAGCAAATATGTAACACGGCACAATCTACAACACATGCCATCATGTCAATCAACCGTTAAGTTGTATAAAAGAAAAGTTTCAGAACATAACAAAGCAATGCGTTTGACCACGTGATCTGTTCAGTATTGCAGACAATAAGATGTTTTTTTTATTTTTTTTTGTCTACTTATTGCTGGTTGGGTAGGATTATTCAACCATTTCCAGCTACCTTAAAATTAGTTTTTAAAAAAATAACTTTTAAAATTTTTGTTTCTCAAAGTGAAAATTGAAATAGGAAGTCTTGTGTCGCAGCTGTTCTCAGCTGCAGAAACCTAAGTTATTCCATTACTTGTATGATGTTAACTGATTGCACTCGACCTGTGATAGGTTTGGTGGAGGGCCTCCTGTGACGTCTCTTGAAATGTGTGAACAGTGCAAGGTACCGCAGATATGTTATCGCTTTGTTTCTGCGAAGACAAACAACATTATGTTCCTAAAATTATAAAATTAATCGAGAAACTGGTTAAAACTTGTTTAACCTGGAGTTGATTTCGGCACCGTGACATCCAAGACAACGTAAGTGTCATCCTGTATGTGGGATCGTATACACCTATTTCAAGAAAGGTTAACCAAAGAGAAATACAAATTATCAAAGATATGACGCCAAGGGATGTTGAGTAATAGCTTAGAAATATGCGAGTCACTTGTCAACAGACCTCATTTTTGTATCATTGCACCTTTAACAGATTACTGTTTCACTAGTACAGAAACAGAGAGAACTTTACACACGGCGAGCATAATAATAAGCTATTACCCAGCATTCTACGGGGTCATACCTTTCATGATTTATGTTTCTTTTGGCCAGCCTTTCTTGAAATAGGTGTACACTATCACGTATGTATTATACAGCTATTTCCAAAAAGGTTGTCATAGTCAATAGTCCAATGCTGGAACCGAAAGGAACCGTGGGTTCAAGCAGCACAAATAATCACCACTGTTAACATTGACTTTGCAATATGTGGAATGCAGGTTCATCATATAATGCCACGGCAATGCAGTAACAACCTTTGCTGGAACAATATCACTCATTATGAGTGTACCCAAAGTTCCTTTCGGTTCCAGTATCGACTATTGACTAAGACAACCTCTTTTGAAATAGCTGTAAACAAACACGTGTAAAACACAAAAGGTTCACCAATGCCACAGACAAAAATATACATAAAGAAGCATTGAGAGTGAAAAGTATACAGTAACTGTTAGTATCAATCTAGGTTATCAGAAATTATTAAATACACTCCAATGGTTATTCGGTTTCAAGCAGTTTGATTGGTTCGGTGGTCACGGGTTGTCAGCTCATAAACTAGTGATTGACTGTATATGGAAAACGCCGGAAACGGAAGTTTAATTTTTGAGTCGGCGGCCTCTTCAGACACAATTTATTTTCAAAAAGTCAAGAAAGACGTCCTGTGTTACCTGTACTCTTTTCAACTGTCAGAACATTTGAAATATTCTTCTTGTTTTAGAGAGCTCTTGAAGAATTGGAAAGAAGAAGGGACCAGGAAATTGAAACATTTAAAAAGGTAAGTTTCAAAATATAATATAGTCTCAAAACAAATACATTACATGTAGTTTGAAATGATAACACCGACTTTAGTGACAGTAGGCAGCATTTTCAAGACATCTTCCTGCATTTTCCTACATTTGCTACAGTGGCTTTTCATCTGCAATGAACTCCTGAAAACAAAGCAAGTCTAAGCTGAACGAGCATGGATCGAGGACGGGACGCACGTGATCAGCTGTTCCCAGTCTATGTTTGAGAAACTAGCCACGATGGATGGAGTGACATATGCTCCCACGTTTGGCCTTACTGTAGCCCTCCCAAAACGAATCCTTGCAACTTCAAAACCAAGTTGTTGGTAAATGCTAACGATGTTTTTTGTTTGTTTTCAGCTGAATGACATATTTCTCCAAAATGACAACCTTGATGCTTACTGCATCAGCATGAGGTGGTTTCGGCTTTGGGAAATGTTTGTCAAGGGAAATAAAGATGGTACGTCTAACAAACTTTTTCCTTACTGTTAGTTATTCTCGAAAATTACGTTACTTCACAGAACCACCAGGTCCCATTGATAAATTGTTTTATTACATGGCTGAATGATTTCGCGTGCTGTGATTGGTCAATTCCAGGACCGTAAGTAGCCGTACGGACTGCTTGCTCTCGAACACCTTTTCAAAACCAGAATAATCATGGGCCATAAAAGGAAGGAAAAAACTCGGTCCATAACTTGCCGTACCCACCTCTAACTCGGCTAATAAGAGGTATTTATTCACAGAACCAACTGACCCCATTTACAAATTGTTTTACTTCACCGAACCAGCAGGCCCATTAACAAATTGTTTTGCTTCACAGATCCACCGGGCCCCATTGATAACAACCACATCTTGATGACAAAAGGAAACCAGAAAGTTCTCCGTGTAGGTTAGTGCCTGTGTCAGTGACCATTTGGAATCTCCTGCATGGATTACTGAGCACTACCTGTGGCTCTGTTTGCACGGATTATAATAGTAATAGTAACAACAACTACTATCAAATAATAAGTAATGATAATTACGTAACGAAATGATGATGAAGTAATAATGATATAGACGATGGTACCGTAATCATTGCAATGGTAATAATGGCAATAAACAGTATTTCTAAAAAATAAACTTCTTGAACTAACGATTTATTAGGAAGTTCTATTCTTTTAAGTGATATTTAAAATGGGTCATGAAAAGCCAATTAACTTTAGGAAAAAAATACAGTAGAGATTGCTTAAGGTTATACATGACCTTAAATGAGGTTACATTAATAAAACAGATATAAAGGTAAACAAACAAATGACCTAATGTGAACAGTTGTTGTCCAATTTCTTATATAATTTCAGTTTGAGGCGTTATGTCCTTTTAAGAGTAGCGTACACGGGCTAGATACGAGTCTTGTACGTAGTGGGCTTAGTTGTTCGGTCATTGTGCTTGAAGGTTCGGATTATGGCCAAGTATCGGAGGAGACGTGGAGTTTCTTACAAGGCATCTATGGTGGAGGCCCTGCGTATGTGGCTGAAGCTGAACAGTCAAAATAAACTATATTCAAGGTGAGAACTGAATGGCTAAACTCCACGATGTCGCTTAGTCGTAGGAGGGTGCGATTTTGGTGACAATGTTTTCAGTGGTCTTAGGTCTTGAGCTTGACGTTGCTATCTTTGGAGAGTTTCGGGGTGGTTTTTTAGGTCGATTAGTAATTCCATCGTGGGATCTCGTTCCCAGACTCTTTCCGCTTACCCCACGATGAACGAGAGGAAAGAGAGACCTCTGCACACTTCCCACCGACTCTACCTCACGCATGTGCGAGAATTTGTAAACAACACGTCATTCACATTAGCTGTTCACGTGCCGGAAGTGAGCTCAAGGCGACTGGTCTGTTTTTATCTGTAAAGTGGGCGCTAGCGGGAAGATGTGACCTCTGTATATCATGGAAAGTCGTCGTGTCCTGAAAGCTCTTTAACATAACAATTCCCGAAGCTTCTAAGAGATACTTCGATAGCTTTTTGAAGAGAATCCTCACAGAACCGAGCGCTCGAAGCCATTTTTTCTTCTACGGGCGCATAACCAAAGCAGCGGTATTTTTCCGTCACGTGGCAACAAGCATCGCAGATTCGTAATCGTTCAGCGGTTGTAATAGTTGCCTGGCTACAAAGCAGTCAAACCAGTTCCAAACTTGCCTGGTAAGTCCAGATTTCTGGACGGCACGAGTTAAAACGATCGGTGGGAAGCGTGCAGACGTCTCTCTTTCCTCTCGTTCTTCGTGGGGACATGAGAGATCTCTGCTCGCAGGGTACTTTCCGCTCCTTGAAAGAAAGTCCCGGGTGGTAAAAACATGATCACGCGCATCTCTACTAGGCAAAGTCTATTTAAGCACTCTTTTCAATCTTCCATAATTCCTAATTTTGTAGCTTCGTATTGCTAGGAATTGCATTCTCTTGCACTCGCAAGACGTCGTGCTTGGTCATTTCGGCAAAACGGGAGCTTACGCCGGCCATTGTTCCATTGTCCACCTCCCGGAAGGTGGACTTTTAACAATTTCTCTACGAAACCGCACTGAATATTAGCTGATAAATAACAAATGAGCGCGGAACGAGAATCCGTTATTTAACAACTATCCCCCGAAGTGGAGGTGAGTAGTGAAATGTATTCTACCGAGCTGCGAAGCGGCGAGGTGAATATTTTTCACTAGGCACCGACACTGAGGGGGATAGTTGTTTTAGT
>JAOBRG010338171.1:0-14836 GCA_027574985.1 Umimayanthus nakama | reverse complement strand
GGGCTGTTCTTAAAATTTTGGCAATTTCAGCCTTAAATTGTTCTTAAATTGTTCTTATTTCTTGATATTTTTAAACACTGAACTAGTTGCCGGGAATTATAACTGTAAAACGGCACTTAGAAATATGTGTTTGAAACGGTCGTTACAGCGTTTGCGAACGTGACGAGCTTGTTTATCACTCTTTTAGCGCCCAATGGCGACGACCGTTAAGCTAAATTCTGACAGATTTTGGTTTCATGTACAACTCAATCTGTGTACAAGGAACAAATAAACTTCTTAAAATTTTCTGATCAAAATTTCAGCCTGGTGATTGTTCTTAGCTTATTCAAAATTTTTGGGCAAATCTCAGCCTGGGCGTTGGTGATGGTGATGGTGGTGATGGTATTTTATTCATCCTCATTGCAGCATATGCTGAATTACAAGGAAGGGTCCTGTAACTGCTCTTATAAAGTTTGTTCTTATAAAAAAAGCTAGTACTTATGGAGTGAATTTCTCGAAACAGTGTTTTAGCTAAAACTGCGGCAACGCAAAGGATTTTTAACCTCATGTGGTCAAATTTGACAAGTTTTTAAAACAATAGCTAAAGATGTAAACCGTGCTGGCAAATTTTAAAATACCGCTCCAAACATTCTCTTGACTCAATCAGGTCAGTTTTGTACGCTGCAAATAAGGAATTTCTTCAAATACCTGTATAAAGTTAATAACTCGTTCAGTTAAAAATCGCCAGGACGGAACTTGAGCAAAAAGTGTACCGAATCTCATAAACAAACTAAAAAGGCTGAAGTTGAAATTGACAGCTGCCTTGACGTCTAGAAGTGAAATAAACAGCCAAACTGACAATTGTTTCACCACCATTTAGATAAATTTATAGGCTTTCCTCTGTTGAATGGGTTTGTGGGTGTCCAATGCGTATTAACAGAGTTACAACTTTAATACATACGGAAAAAAAATATACTTATTCAAAATAGTTCGGCAACGACTTGTGATGGGTTTTCGTTTTGAAACCCTTTCCGTTCGGTGTTCTCCAGGTGTAAAAACCTAAACATTAACGAAATGCAAAGCACGTGCATATTAGAGATGCTAGTCAGTTCGGCGCTGCACTCTTTGCTTTTTGAGAGTCTCGTTTCACTTCAGAAAGTTCAGGTGGGTGATTTGCCAACAAATTTAGAAACTTACAGACTGAATTAACATTACTCTCGTCTCAGCCCAATTTTATGTTTTCGTATAAGAAAAAGAGTGTATCGAAGTTCCAAATTGAACAAAAACAGTTTAGTATTGCTCGAAATCTTTTAGTTTGTGTGTTTATACATTGTGGGTGTTTAAAAAAAATAGAAATTCAAGACCAGTTGTTATCACCCTTGATATATCTGTTCATTCAGAAAACCGATTACTAATAAGTCGCGAAAACACTGACGGAGGTATCTAAAACATGTTCTAAGCCAGCTTACATCGACATTGTATGATATTTTAACAGTTTCAGTAACCAATAAATAATACTTTATAATGTAGGCGTGTAGAGCACGGGTCATTAATAAAAGAAGACTGTAGTTACGCAAACTTTACGTATCAAAAGCACACCATTTTCCACTCAGTGCTATAAGTATTAATTGACATTAACTGGAAATTGAAGTTGACAGTTGTTCACGTCTTCCCATATAAAAGGCAAAAAATTTCTCTGTGAGCTAAAAAGAGTTTGAATTTGAGTTCGGTAAGAATAAGAGCAAGGCATATAGTATAAAAATCGAACTGACTTGCGAATGTCCTCTTAGCTAGTCCAGCGTCAAGACAAACCAACAGAGGTCGAATGTGCTTTCTAAGCCCTAAAGTCTAATCAAAAACACATGTCTCTTTGAGCTTCTATATTCCAAAAAGCTTAATTTAACATAAGATAAAAGATGCTCCCTTGGTTAATTAGATTAGTTTTTTCTATGCTCGCTTAGTAGTCGATCAAATGGCGCAGCTGTTTCAGCTTAACTTAACATTATGTGCTTGGATTTGCATCGACTGTCTTAACGACTGCTTTGGACTACGTGTTTCTAAAGATTTTGAGAGAAGAGAGTCGAAGTCTTTTAAAGAATATTCATCGTGTTTCATGAAAGTTTAAAATAGCATACCACAATCTTTTGGCAGAAATACAGTCATTTTTTATCTAGAGCTTTGTCGTTTACTTACTGAAAACAGTTAAGAAAGAATGAACAAGTGTGTGAATGAATGAAAGAACGAAGGAATGAAGAACTATTAAAACGGATGAATTAATGAATGAATTTGCTTTTAATAAACTACTTAATGATGAATAGAAGAACGAATGAATGAGTGAACTAACTAATTGAAGGTGAATGAATAATACATGAATCGGGATGGATGGATTAAAAAATGAATAAATGAATGTATAACAACATCTAATAATTCTGCAGATCTTATTCATTGAGGTGACACCTTTGGTGTAAAACAGCAAAAAAACCCTGTAGCCCCCGCTCACTTAAAATTGCTAGGCTTCAGACTACAAATAGAAAATCTGAATGAAAGACCGAATGTATGAAACGCGGGAGTCGGCTGAGAGAGCAGTAACCAATTTCACCTGCTATTAACAAGTTCACTAAGGGGGCCATTGAATCCAAACCATGACTTCACGAAACTTGTGGCTCGTTTTTTTAGGGCTGGCGGTTGCAGTAGTTCTGACGTCAAATACGGCGAGGGGTTTCGGAGTTTCTCTAAGAATGCCCGGTCACAAACGAGTCCTCGCAGAAAGACTAACAAGAGTACGTCCGGTAACGTAATTGTTGTTTATACTCATTCTACAGTAACATCTAACTGGGGCTGAGACTGAATGTTATTTATTTGTTGAAGGGTTTCAGCTTCAAAAGCTTTTATGAAAGTGTTTGTAGTCGTTTTTGTATTGGAAAGTTCGGAGACATGTTAGTCGTTGTAGTATAAATCAGTGTATATCGTAAATTCTCAAAAGATGCCCGCGGCAGTAAGCTTAATCTCGAGAAGCCTCTCTCAAAACATGCCCATGGGTTTCTTATCAAGACAACAAATATTGAAGTTCTTGTTTTTGTGAATATTATTTGACATTTAAGCATATTTCGTGGTTGAAAATTTGTGTATGTGTTTCACAGCCGCCAAGTTCAACATTTGCATCTTTCATCTTGAAAAGAAACAAACCTGTTGAGTCTGGAAACAGAGCTGATCTCGAAAAGGGCATGTTTTTTTCCGTGCCGGTTGTACGGAGTAAGAAAGCTGCTCGTGTATTTACTCAAGCGGAGTAGGTAAATACCCTTTCCTGATTGGCTAATGTACCTTCCTACTCTTTTTTCGAGATTTCCAACCTGGAAGTTACTAGGCCTCTTTCCGTCCTCGTATGCGCGGTCATTCATTATCTCTCGGATTGATCTCGGTGGTGTCACAAAACCAATCGTACCCAAACTCCTAAGCAGCAAACAGCCGGAGACTAAAGATCGCACAACGAGAGCCGTGTCTCGGTTCAGTGTCCTTTAGAGTTCGCTTTTGTGTCTTTAGTATTGATGGTTTTAAATTAGAACCTTTTGTTCGACTCACAACTCAGATAAACTATGTCCAAAAACGTTGCTTTTGGGTCTTCTGTTTACAGTAAACATTTTAAAGAAGGCGTCTTATTGAAATATATTAGTTTTCGAAATTTTGCTATAGAGAGCTCTATAAACAATTAACGCAACTTTTTCCGCCAATGACGTACCCTGTGATTGGTGACGTCATCATATATTAACTGACCCAGAACAAAAAATTTTCTTTCTTTCTGTGTTTTTTTTTGCGTTCCAAGTCTATAGTAAAGTGTATTAACTATTGATGGTTAGACAATTACTACATTTAGAGTGAATTTGCATTATAGTTGGTATTACACTGAGGCTGTTTACGTTGTGTTTGGTATAGACCCAAATTGCCAGCACTCCCACAGCAACCTCACTGCAAATTAACTCGTCCATAACCAAAACAAATAATCTGCATAGATGTTCATAGGGTTTTAATCTCAAAGAGGAAATTATTTTATTCATTTCACTAGCGATTAAATGTTACATTTTTTGTAAAATATTGACAGTTTTGTTAACAAACGTGTGTTTAAGAAACCCAAAGAAACCGCGCGGCTTATAGGATTTAGGGCTCAAATTGCACTAGCTTGTTTTTCAAAGACTTCAAAATTGTATGAACCATTTTAAATTTGCACATACATACAAAATGATTTCAAATTGGAGTTGAAACCGTATCGAAAGCGTACGATTACTTGTTCATCAGATACACGAGAAATTGAAACAACCAATCAGAAGGAAGCTTGTTTATAGAAGATTTTAAAACTTTTAGGTAATACAGAGAATTCTAAACATCGAACTGAAAGCACGCTTTACATGTATCATGTTTTGGTTCCAGAACAGAACACCCTCCTTGGCCCGGTTGTTCAGAACTCGATTTTTACTGTTTACCCTTCGTTAACTATTAGGTTTATATCAAGAGTTAACCCAGGTTTAGTACTAATCGGGCATTGAATAACTAGCCCAATTAGTTCTAACTCTGGGTTAATTAATTCTTGGGTTTTTTATCAAGAGTTTATCCAGGATTAGTACTAATCAGGCTTTGAATAATCGCTCAGTGCCTCAGTAAACTTTACTTATTTTAGTATTCTCATGGCTCGTTTGTTCAAAGCACGATTAGTATTAACTCTACTGACGTTAACTCTACGTTAACTCTTAGATCTAAGCTTAGGCGCTTACCAAGAATTAGTACTAATCGGGTTTTGAATATCCGGGCTCTGTGCTAGAAGAAAACAGCTGCTTTTTTAGTGTTCTACAATGTAATGGCATTGGTTGTTTAAAGCCCGATATAGTTCTAACCGTTCGTCAGTTCAATCTATACACGGTACTATAGTCCGGTTATTTAAACAAAGACTACACCATAACCCAGGTTAAGCCGGGGACACATGCACGAGGCGATTCTATTCGCCGACCGCAGCGAATTTTATCGCATGCGAAATTCATTCATCGCTTGTACCTGACATGTTAGATTCCAGCGATTTTATATGCTAGTCGCTGCGATCAGTGAAATTTTCTATGGCAGTAGGTGATAGACCAGGCGAATTTCGCCCAATCGCTGCGATCGGCGTAATAAATCGCTTCATGTGTCTCCAGCTTAATTAGTGTTTAGTTCAAAGGTGTTGCTAACAAAAATGGAACCCCGGCTAAAACCTAGAACTCGTTTTGATCATCGGTCCTACGGCTTAAGTAACAGTGCTATAGTACTTATCGAGCTACAGGGCTTTGAATAAACCGGCTCATTGCTTGAAATTAACAACTGCTTATGTAGAACTTTACTGGACTCGATAGTTTTAAATTCAATTAGTTCTGATCCTGAGCTATCTTCCTAGGTTTTAGTAAATGTTAACCAAGGCTTAGCCACTAAAAGGGCTTTGAAAATCCGGCTTAGTGCTTGGAACCACAAACTACTTTTTTATTACTTCAATGGGCTAGTTTGTTTAGTTCCCAACTATATATAGTGAACAATATAAGTTTTATTAAGAGTAAGCCTGGGGTTAGTACAAGCAGGGAGGTGGGCCTGGTACTAGTCATGCTTTGAACAACTGGACAAACAAGCGTAAAACCAAAACAATCGAAAAAATACGTCATTCCAATTGGTTGCGTTACGGGGCTGCAATGGACAAGCGTTGCTGTCACCAGCCCCCGCGTAAACTCCGGCACCAATTTTTTACAAGCTTGTGACCCCGAAAACATGGGGAAATCCGTTTCTTGAGTATTCCCAGCGTTTTCTTTTTTACAGCATCTCCAGAGATTGAGCAAAACGGAGTTATTCAAATTTCGGAGTAAATGGGAGTAGTTCCATGAAAACATCTTACCTTTAATCCAGTTTCTAGAACATAACTGTCCATGAGTCCTCTACGATCACAGATAACGGTCGTTATACCGCAGTTCTGCAATATTGATACAAGTCCAATTAGCATGGCTTTTATCATTTATAAGAGATGCTATCATTTCAGCTCAATTTAAGTAATCTTGGAATCTTTACTAATTGCGTATTTGCTCTTATCTAATCACCATCTAAACGACATCTGAGACAATGTTGATATATTTTACGCCAAATCAATGCCTAGGGCTTCCCCACAAACTGTTATGACTCCATGTTGTGATGTTATCATTCACTACCTCCAAATAACACGATTCTGCATTTATTACACGCAACAAATCTTGATTTATTTTATCTGTAGGTATTTTTTTGTTGTATTTATATTAGCTGATGAACTTTACCGTGTTGAAGTAAAGATTACTATACTATACCATCGTGTAAGAGTTTTAGGGATATCCTAGAAGTGGCGTTCATCTCTATCGAAAATCATATATTAATTTTTTCATTTTTATCTGACTTTTGCGGCAAAGTTTTGCCGACTGAAGCAATAGGACTCTGGGTCCCTTACAAGGCTCAGTTGTCTCCATATTAACGCTAATAACAGGAGTATGTAGGGGAGGAGGTGACAGACAACAACACCGGCATTAGCCTGCTCTTATTGATAAGCGTGTGGGTTCTTTTAAGTCCCCCGATAGAACACCGAGAGACTAGACCAACGGCTTAACGTCCCTGTCCACGGACGGTGTGGCGAAGGGAGGTCACCCAAAGTTCAACCATCGACCAGGCCGGGGATTGAACACGGGACCTCCTGGCTGGCAGTCAGAGATCTTACAAACGGCGCCAGCCTCACATACTTATGAGCTGCCAAAACCAATGAAGCAATGAACGTTTCGTCGGAGAAAAAAGCAAATAAGGACATTAAAATCGTTTTTGACATCAAACTAGGTCTTTACAAACGAGAACATAAATGAACTCAACTAGAGACAGAGATAAAATTGTAGATCTAGAGTGTGGCACAGAGTTAAAGATATGGTTCCAAAACCTTGAATTCAAGGTATTGGTACTTAAAAATCATGATTTTGAAAGCCATTCATTGTTTCGAATTCAAGACTTGAGCTCGTGATTTTGGATACTGAATCAAAGATTTAAGTTTTAAGACTCTGAAAGCCGTATCAATATTATGAATGTTACAAGGTTGTGAGTTTAAAGATTTTGGAAGTTCCAAGGTCTTGAATTCGTGACTTTGGTTGTTCCATATTTTGAGTATGAAAATTTGAAAGCCGTTCCAATATTCTCAATTCAGTTTTTTGAACTTTGGCTCGTGACTTTGGATGTTCCAAGATTCTGAATATCAATACTTTGAGAGCTGATCCAATATCTTGAACTCAAGGTTTTGAAGGATTTCAAGAATTTGGAAGTTCCAATTTCTTACATTTGAGTTTTTGGAAGTCCCAATGTTTTGAATTCGTGATTTTGGATTTTCCAAGACTCGGAGTATCATGTTTTTATAAAGGCCCTCCCAAAGTCTTAGAACCCGTCCACACTACACCATTTTCAAACGAAAACTGTTTTGTTCCGGATAAGGCTACCGTCCACACTACAACACTAAGAAAATGGATCGTTTCGAAAGAGATCTCCAGAGTGGAACAATTTGAAAACGGTACTGTTTGAAAACGCTGTTCCTATCTGAAAACGATGACGTCACCACAACAACAGTACCACCTGGCTGCAGACCACTCAACCGTGAGTTTCCAAGATGGAGGATAGACTTTTGACGTTCTTGGATTTTCATACAACCCTGTTGCGACAACTATCATAAAAGCTTTTTATCTTCTTTGGGCAGCACAACAAAGATAATAAAAACGACTCGGTCGAAGCTCGTCAGATTAAGACCGGGACGAACTTCAGATTAGAGGGCCAAATTTAATTTGTCGCGAGGAAAGTAATGGGGAAAGAATGGAATGTTCCCGATTTCTTCAATTCACATTCTTCACTCAGGGAGGGAGATTAGAAGAGCGTTTTCTTAAGAGCGTTTTTAATACGGATACGCGTTGTAGTGTGGACGGGCGAAAACGATAAAAAACGTACGAAAACAATTATAGTGTGGGCGCGAATCGTTTTGAAAACAGAACAAAACAGTATCGTTTTCATTTGAAAAAGGGTTTATTGTGGACAGGGTCTTCAATTCGAAATTTTCGGTTTTTAGGATGGTGAATTTCATGACTTTGAAAGTTCCAAGATCTTTAACTCTTGACTTTAGATATCCCAAGATTTTGAATACCATTAATTAAAAAACTGTTCCAATCAAATTGAATTCAAGATTTTGAAGGTTCCATAGTCGTTAATTCAAGAATTTAGAAGCTCCAAAACCGTTTCAATACAAATATCTTGAATTCAGGATTATGGAAGTCCAAGTATCTGGAATTTGTGATATTGGATGTCCCAAACTTGGAATATCAAGATTTTTAAAAGTCGTTCCCGTTTCTTGAATTCAAGATTTTGATGTTGTTCAAAGTAGCGAATTCAGTAAAGTTTGGTCAGTTCCAAAGTTGAAAGCCAATCCAACTCCAACATCTTGAGTTGTAGATTTTGGTAGTTTCAAGACCTAGCATTAACAATTGTGGATGTTCTAAGGTTGTGACTTTCATGATTATGGAATTTCAATATCTTGATTCTATCGTTTATGCAATAAATCAAGAAAAGTAATTCTAGCAGTAGCCGAGTTCCCTAGGAAAACGGTCCTCTCTAACTACATATGGTTGCAAAAAATCTAAAAAGCAATTCTGCAACAAGAGTCATAGCTGACTACAGTACCCTGTGATGCTGCCAGTTTTAGATACATTTAAACCTGAACTCGTTCAGTTTATTGGTAAAATTGTCATATCTTTTGTCGTAAGAAGAACAAATCATCATGCTTTATTCACAGAAATATTCAAATAGTTTAAGGTTCCACGGACAGATGTTTTATTACTCTTTTGATATTAATTACAGTAAAGAGCTTAGAGCTTTTGAATGACATCAACCATTTACTGTCAAATCTAATTTCAATAGATTATACCAAAGAAAAAGAGCCTAGTAGGAACTGAATTGTCATAAAAGTCAATAATGTTGTATAATTGAAGTAACGTCAAGCTCTGATGTGTTGTCAAATTGGCTGAAGCGTTGACAAACGAAGTGTTTTTACCCCAGCACTGCTACAAATCCCTGAAACTTGCTGAACTTCTTAATACATGTTTTTTTTTATGAAGAGACAAAATCATAGAGACATAAAACAGCAAAGCAGGTTATCGCGGAGTTCTGAGTTTGGCCATCCGCTAGTAAATAATATTGAATGTGGAAGAGATACTGTTCATTGATAATCCCTGCTTATGAGCAAATACTTTAAAAGAGACATAACAAATTTAAACCAGTGACAAACTTTATGGAAACCTGTGATAAATTTTAATTTATTAATGATACAGCAAATTTTTCCAAACTATTAAGTCTACTCATCCGCATATACTTCTCCTAAATGCTCTAAGATACACTTACTATTCTTACAAAACTGAAAATTTTCCTTATATTAATCTAGCTTTAGATAATCCTGCTACTGCCCATACCATTTGATGGTCGTATCCATCCTTTTGTTGACTGAAAGATATATGATAAGCCAGGGAAGTATAGCGTTTCCGCTGACAGTTTAAACACTAGACGGAATTGAGCGCGTTTTAAAATGCTGCTAATACTTCATTATTATCATGCCGCGAATGTTTGTCTTTCTGACAAATCTTATTCATTTTTTTTTCCTTTTAAGTCCTTACTATTTTATCTTAATTGACAATTTTAAAGATTTTTCAAACAGGCAAATACATTTTTTCTGGTTTCGATAGTTTTATTTTTGGAATTTCGAGATTAAATGCTTATCAAACTTTAAGTTGACCAGCCTCGATATGTAAAGCACCGCTGACGCCAAGATGTAGCATTTCTTGTAATCCTCTTGCATAAATGATGAATGTAGAGATTATCAGGTGAAAAAAGGAAATATTGAAAACCACTATAAACTACAAGGTATAAATTCTCATAGAATCTTCATTAGCCAGTGAACCGAACTGCGGGACTGAGATCATATCATCATTGGCGTCGCGTCATTATACAAGCTGTTCAGAAAGCTCCTTTTCTACAAATAATAATCATTCCAGATGAATAGTTCGAATTTCCATCTTGTCTTTTTCTCCGTTCTCCTTCTTTTTGCGTTCAGTTCTGGCCTGTCGCGGTTTTCCTTTGACTTTGGAGACCAGGACGAAGAAGTTGAAAAGGCGAAGGTAGGAGTAACGACAATAGACTCTGCATTTGGAAACAAGAAAAACAGAATAGAATTGATTTAGCGCAAACAGTGGCATATTTTCATGATCAGTAATAAATGTTGAGTCCCTACATGTAAACGCAGCGTAGCTCCAAAGAACAAGCAACAACAGCATTAGTTCTAAAAAGGACACGTTTCCAGCAATTTTCCAAATTTGGATTTGCTCTATACTCGATATTTTTGTAGATTTGCCATCTTTACACTTTGTTTCTTCCTGAGAACCTAAAAATGAAAGCTCTTTTCAAAATTACAAACCTTAAAAACACAAAATACTGAGAAATGCTAAAAACCAGACTTACTAATGATCGAATTTGCGAAAGAAACAAATTTTTATGTGAACCTGCGTGGTGCGAACAGCATTAACATCAAGTCTTTGTTATCTTTCACAACTTCATTTCTCTCTAAATTTGACTTGAAGAGAACCTATTTTACGGCTTATGTTGTAATTTAGTCTAAAAGCAAAATGTAGATACTTCCAAAAGAGAAGTTCAAGTCTATTTTTGTTACATTAAAACTTGAACAACTAAATTGAGCTTTTGACAACAAAAGTGAAGTTGAAAGAGAAGCACTAGTTTACAAGTTGTGAACATCTTGTCTCAGACTGCCGTGTACGTAAACCAGAAGACGGACGAGGAATCATTTCATAGAAAAGAATTTACTCGCTTAAAATTACAAAGCGGCAGATAAGACATTTATTCAGCCCTAAATGAAGTTAATAGCGTTGATGCCTCAAATGAAGTACATCTTTACAAAGTAATCTGAAATACCTACCGTCCATGAATGAAATGAATTAAGCAAAAATTATGAACAAATTGGTAGAAGTAAAAATTCTTGAGCTCTTCGAGTGAGGTACACTTTTTTACAGAGCAATTTTAAAAGAAAACTTTTAAACATGGAATATAGAAGCAAGGCGATCATAATAAGTGAGGGAAATAGAGAGAGAGAGAGAGAGAGAGAGAGAGAGAGAGAAGGGGGGGGGAGGGGTGACCGGCTGAAATGAGCTTGCACTACATTTCTTCTTTCGCCAAGCAAAGTACAGTATTCTGATTGGCAAGCGTATTTAAGCGTCTCTCGATTCCATTCATCCACTAAGAAATTCTGATCGCGAAATTGTGCTCAAGGAAGACATAAGTTTCCCCTCCCTTTCTCTGTTTTCATCGTTTACTTTATTTTATAGTTACTTGCAAGGCTTCTTACGCGTCCTCTTCCCTAACAAGTGATTCTGCTAGCAGTCTATCAGCAGATAGTTGGTAAATATTTCATGTTTAATGAGATCTGATTAAAATTATTATACTTAATCTAGGACACGTGATTTTAATCCGTCTTGCTCAATTGAAAATAAAAGCAGAGGCAGGTGCCCTTCGACGTACGTCGCACTGAAACTTGATATTGAGCAAAATTTACGGTCGGAGTTGCACGCTTACTTTTCATGACTCTCATAATACTGCCTCTTCTTTTGACCTCAAGCATAAACTTATTTCTTTAATGGAACCGGGTTTTGCCTCCATATTTCACTTTGTCGCAATAGCGGTCTTTACTGTTTTTGTAGTTTATGCGAATTTTCATTTTAACTGTCAATAGAAGGCTGTTAAGCCGATATTCCGTTTAATGACAGCAAGTTCCTTTCTATAACTGACAATTCCGCTCAGGAAACAATCGTAAAGCGGTCACGTTTATTACACGTAGTTTTAATCACAATAAGAACCAAATATATGCAAACCTTTCTTCTACCCTCTAGGTAATATTTTCAGTTCAGCTGTTAGTGATCTATTTTTGTACATTCAGAATTGAGAGATGCGCAAATATTTTGAATGTCTTTATTTTCATGCCATGGCCCTAAACTTCTTAGAAGCACAAATCATTGAGCAGAGTAACTGCTAAGTTTTACTGAACCAGTTACTCTTTCTGCTAATCACCATATCATTACTCCCAAAGTAGAAGGACCTATTCTCAAAACTGTCGTACTAAAATTGAACTTGGACAAAACAGAGCTTGTCCCAATCCGAATTTGTAACGTAGCAACTTTAAGTATTATTTGCACCAAAGTATAGATATTGAGGTATGTGGGTATGATAAGTGTAATTATATAAACTCTTTAGGTTTGTATTGGAGATGAAACAGAACACCACTTGTTCAAAAAACTACCCATTCCTGTTGAAAATTGCTCAAGAAGATTAGCTTTACGTGCAAAAACTGTCCTGAAACTACACAGGAAACTAATAAGTCAATACCATTTACCTTAGCGCTACAATCCTTAATCCAGCATTTTGCGGCTACTGACTTTATTTATTAACTTTCCCCCTAGCTTCTACTAAAATTAATCAGCCGTAATAATTGCTGCTATTTTCAAAACCAAAGTTCGCCGCTTAAATGTTGTGGAGGAAAAAAATTGTTCTTTGAAATTTTAATTTGTGTTACTTATCTTTTGCTTCAGCTATTTTTAAAAGACTAGTTTGTTTGATTCCCGTTAGAAAAAGGTAGTTCATGTTCTCAACATTAGACAGGTTTAGCGAAAAAGTGTTGTTTGCTTAAAAACTTTGATTTGAAACAATCGGAGATTCCTTATTTTCAACTTTTAATCAAGAACATAGTTTATTAATATTTTATACAGATCGTCGCACGCCACATGCGCTTCATTAGTTAGTTATGAATAGTATTAAGGGTATTTTTATAGGTTAGATATGAACTAAAGTTATCATAGCTATTTATATCTAGCTCTATTTTACAGTACTTCAAATTTTAAATTTATACAGAGCAAAAATTTGCGCACATGTTCAAAGTCCGACGTTTAATGCAGTATTAGGATTCAGAGCCCAGAAATCAAGGGAAGAAGCACTTTTGAGAGCATTTTACCCCTCTTGAGTTACCCAAGAGATTAGTTACGAACTTTGCAAGTTCATCTAAAAACACACACTGTTAAATAAATGGAAAACATTGTTGCAACTATTTGCAAAAAACATCAGGTTATTGTCAGAACTGTAATATGTGTTGGCACGAAATTGCAGTAAAACCACTGTAGTGCACAATCCTAGATGTACGTGTCGGCACCTCGGCCAAGCTTTTATTTTTTGAAGTTCAACACATAATAAAAACTTGTTATTTACAGTATCAAATCATTCTCACAGGTTTCAATTTTAGCAAAATGCTGCGCCGTTAATTCCAGTGAGACACGTCTCCAAAGAACAGATATACTCATATTGCAGCCTTTTGGCTGTTGTGGTTTCCCAAACTAGGAATTAAATGTTTGTGTGAAGCTTCACTGCTTTCTTGCGATGCACGCTATGTTTTAAAAGAAAAAACTTTCTAAGACGACCGAGCCATGCTCAGACTTACCTGAGTTTAAGAACCAGTTAAATCAAATCTCAGGTTTAACTATAAAGCTCTTTGTCTTTAGTCCTTTTCCAATTGTCAATTCTGACTGGGCGAAAAGAACTTCCGGTTCTAAGTGTCCACAAACACTGAAACATATACCGGTAAAAGACTTGTTTTGCTGAACATCAATGTTGAAACAGGGAAATAACCCTAAACTTCGAAATATTTCTCTCTCGTCGTCTTCAGCATTTCATTTAATAACACAAACTAATATGGTTTCGAAGTGTACATTAACGCAGGATACTTGCACTTGTCTATTGGGGTTATTGTACACTTCTGTGCACCAATGGTACAATACAATACAACACAATACAATACAACACAATACAATACAACACAACACAACACAACACAACACAATACAATATAATATATTACAAAACAATACTATAAGACAATACAAGAGAAGACAAGATAATATAACATAATGCAATACTATTTAACCGTTTCATGAAAAAACAAAACGTATAAAAACTTAAAACACAGAAAATCAAAGGCAAGAGAGGATATAAACTGACTTGATAGGGAAAGGAGAGACATATGGTATGTAGGACTATGGAACTGCGTCAGTCCAGGTTTATAAGTTGGGGTTGGGCAGCGATGGGGTAGGGATGGGGGTGGGTTTGGTAAAACAATAATACAATTGCACTGTAGTGGTTCTATTAATTTTGTTACAACTATGATGTTAATAGAACTGCGATTCATTTTGTTTTAGTTTCAGGAAATCAAACGCACGTTCTGTTCGATGAAGATGAAGCAGTTAGGTTGCGGAGGCTCCGGGAAAAGGGATCTTATAAGCCAGGTCCAGGTAATTGTTTTTTGGCACATAACCATAAGCAAGAACGGAGTACATACATGCTCTGTTTTTCCAGGCGCCGGTGTTGTTTTATACTGAACTAGTCTTCCCGTTTTTGGTCTCAACCAGATTTGTGTTCTCGGCATCTTCTTCGTTTTCGATTTTTTCAGCCTCCACTCTCAAACTGAAAAAGTCTCTTACAAAACAACGGAGTATTTCGCAAACAACTGGGTAGATATGCACTTTTTTTGTATCTTGGAGTGATGCTCAAAATTTAAGGGCTGAACATAATCAAAGGTATCCTCTGGATGCTCGTGGAGTGTTATACTTGTCAAGAAAATGCAAACGTACCAACTTTAATATTTGAGAACGTCTAAGAATTGACTCAATATTTCTCAGCGACTTTTAATCGATTAGATGGGCAGTGATATGATTGGATG
>JAOBRG010338160.1:0-14839 GCA_027574985.1 Umimayanthus nakama | reverse complement strand
AAAGACATATAGAAAGAAAGAAAGATATAAAGAAAGAAAGAAAGACGGACTGATAGAGAGAGAGAGATAGAGAGAGAGAGAGATAGAGAGAGAGAGAGAGAGAGAGAGAGAGAGAGAGAGAGAGAGAAAGGAAGAAAGAAAGAAAGAACGAACGAAAGAAAGAAAGAAAGAAAGAAAGAAAAGAGAATAAATAAATAAATAAATGAATAAATAAGTAACAATCCACATATTGCCAAGGCATCTAAGATATACCGCGTCTGAACAGGACTGGGGTTCAGTGCCTGTGTGCCATCAGTTCAGGCTGATAAGTCCTGAGTTTTGCTTGCGTTTGTCGACATTTTCAGATGTTGCTCGAGGTAAGCGGGCTTTTAAAATTAATTGCGAACAAATGACGCTTTTTTTGCAAAATGGCTTATTACCTCTGAAGTTTTTCTTCTTCGTATAATTGTGGTTGCAAGGTTTTGAACTTGAAAACGAACCATAGGTAAATAACATACATAACACAGAGCCACATGCAGTCCTCGACTGCCTATTTTTATAGAAAGCTGGCGTCTAATATCTTTAATAACACTCCAGTTGCAAAGTTATTAATTGAAACAGAAACTTTAATGTTACGAGAGAGAAACTGAATGCCGAAATTTGAGGCATATTGCAGCAAACAAAGGGGTCTAGGTCACAATTTGAGTTTATCTATGCACTTCTCTGTTGTCTGTGTTTAATTCTTGCTGCGCCAGTGAAACATAAACAACACGGCTTAAACAATTGTATGGTAAAACCCAAAATGTGGGTGGAAGCTTTCGTAACGTTAAGCATCCGCACCCCAAAAAGTTTGAAGTCACCCCCCCCCCCTGGGCTCGGCTCTCGCGTTATTAACTCTCATCCAGGCCACGATAATTTAGGAGAGCAGTAATTAGCATTTTTTCTCTGTATCAGACATTTTTTAAACAATACCGTATTGTCACAACACTGTTCTTGGTGCCCCATTGTTTCTGGTTCCTTAAGTATTTTTTATGCTCTAAGAAGCGCTCGTCAAATCGTAAACATGACGAGTACTTTTACTAAGGGGCGGACCATCAGATCCCAGGGGAGGGGGTGGACAGCTACTTTTAAAAAATCATGCAAAGCAAAATAGCAAGGAAAAAATCATGCAAAAGGGCGACCACCATAAAAACTTCCACCGTTGGCTAAATATACTCTTGCAGCCGCAAAGCTGCACAAAAACGCTGGCTACTCCCTTCCCCGGATGGTGCGAACCTAAAAGCAATCACAGATTTGCTGAGTGACTTGTCGTGGAGGCGTGGCAATACGAGCAGCAAAACAAAAACTTGTTGTAGAAAGTAAAAGTCTAATCTAATCTGTGTAACATTTTCGCTAAATGGAACAACAATTTTGTTGCGTTGTAAGTTGTTTAAGCGGTTGGTAAAAAGCGCGACAACTCTCAACCTGGTACACAGCAACATTGCATTTCATCATAAAAACGTCATTTCAAACTTAAATTTACCACATAAGAGCAACCTAGTCACGCGAACACAGTGCACTTGCCTTAGTTGTACGTCAGCCTGCTTCAGTAAGCGGTAAGAATTCCTTGTGTCGTTGTTATTTGCGAAGGCAAGAAAATACAATCGTTTTATTCCTGCCTGTTATAAATAAAACGAATAACGACGAAGTAATTAGTCATGTTCCATCACTACGGGTCGTGTGAATTGATTGTAAAATATATGCGTGTAAAAACATGCCTAATGTCTTGCTAAAACTTTTGGCAATTTGGCAAAAAATTGAAGTCCTAAACTTCTTTGAGACCAACACTCCCCATTATGCTCTTATGGGATAATACATACACTAACATGTGTACATTTTAAGACTAATTTGCTTGTAGCAATAAACAACAACAATTTTAAAACTTTAGTCATTCCCTTATCATGAAAAGGTCTTCTATGTTTAGTTTTCAAAAAAACAAAAAACAGTTTAGGCTCAAAAGTCAACATCCATGTTAGTGTTAGATTCACAAAAAATTCACAGTTTATAGTGAAATAAAGAAATGTTTATTACCCACTCCTTCCTCCCCCTCCCCCCCCGAGATACACAACGGCGTTTAACTGGTAAGTTTTTTGTTTTTGCGACGCTTTTGATTGGCTCATGCTCACAAAAACAACAACAAAAAATATCGCTAAAAATGATTTTGGGGTTGTTTTGAGTAAAAACCAGCAAAACTAAATGAAAGTTTTTTTAAACTTACCTGAATTAGTTTCACTGCACATTTCAAGCAAGGAAAAAGTGTGACAAAGGCAATAGCCCCTTCAAGAGACCTATGACCTTTTAACAGAATCGCATTTGCCTCTGCGTGAACAATAAAATCCGGTTTTCTTTCTGGATCTTTTTTTGCCACTGATATACCGCGGGTATAGCCATTGTAACCAACCGACAAGATCTGGAATGAGAACCATACAACTACTAAGGTAGATATCACTAAATTATCACTAACTTTCACGCCACACAAAACGCCTTTTTCTCAGTTAACTTTGGAATTTTTTGCAGGTACCAGAACCCATCATTTAGGGCGAGGACGGTTAAACCCTGCCAATTTTCAAAGAACTGCGAGTTTGTTGGCAGAGTTAAGATGCATTTAAGACTAAACGGGAACAGGCATTCTTGATACGTTGACGTTTAGATCTAAGAGTATCGAAAATTCGCCTTTTGGGGTTCCTTGGCGGCGATATTGGATTTGTGATAACATTACGATAAGTCTCAATTGACTAAAAACTAGTGGAAAGTTTAATGAGTAACAACTACAATTCACAGCAAAAAATCCAGAATCTTAACATTACGAGAAAAGTCCAGGAAAAGTCTTACCGACATGTCGCTAATTCAGAAACATCTTGTACAAAACTTTGGAAGAATCCTTTTTAGAGATTTTTAAACAATGCAAGGACACTTTAAGTCTCCCCCGAGTCTAGATTAACCCTATATGCGGTATCCGTGTTTTAGGGGGTTCTTCTCTTTGAATCGGGTGGTAGTTACAGTTGGAAAGGAGATAGAGAAAGGTTAGAAAGATGCCAGCGTCCTGTATGTAACTAATGCTATCTAAACGATTACTTTACCAAAGTTTATGCAAAGTTTAATTTTATGATCCACAACACACTACCAGTTTGCGAAGACTCTAATTTTGTTTTAATGGACGTTTATCTTTAAAAGATGGTTCTTAAGGTACTCAGCTGTTTTTGAAATAGACGAAATGCAGAGTGTCCGACCGTCCCGCTTTAGGCGGGACAGCCGCGATTTGGGCTGAGAATCCCGAATCCCAACTCGACCTCAGTCGGGACGCAAAATGTCCCGATTTTGAAAAACAAAGGAGCTGCAGAGAAGTCATAGACCAAAAACTAGCTGAATGGGATATTTAGAATTATTCTGTGATAAATAATGAAAGGAACACGGAGTAAAACTGCCTTAACTATCATGGTCAATTGCTGGCGGTATACGAACTTGATAGCACTGTAAATAATCTGCTCTGTTTATGAAGAGCATTTTACCCACTGTTGACATTTGATCCATTTAATGCCACAAAGTATTCACTTTTCTTGAATTTACATGTCAGCTAGTGTAAAGCATGCGAACAAACATAGCGTATGGGATGAACTTATACTGACCACTTAGTATTTAGGGAGTATATTAGGTAATATTACCTGATAACCACTTTTTAGGTAAAAGTAAGAGGAAAAACGTCACCAATTTTCAGTCAATCAGTGCCATTTTGTTACATGTATTCCGGCCTGAGAGTGCTGAAAACGGTGATTTCAGGCTTCCAATTTTCAAAATTTTCTGTGGGAGCATGCCATCCCCCCCCCCGCGCCGGACCCACTAGAAACTCGCGCTTTGGCGCTCGTTGTCCCGATTTATGATGATCCAAAGGTTAGACACTCTGGTTGTGTCGTTACACTATCCGAGGTTTGTAGCTACTCACCCGTAAACTGAATGAATCAACAAAGACACAGCCGACTCTGCAATTGTTGTCCTTGCTGCGCAGTGACACAGCAAATGCAAGGTGCATGAAGTAATCCTCCCACGTCTGAAATGGTCGCAATCGCGTATTGCAACATTATCAGATTCTGTGAAGTACTATTCGCATTTGCGTTTCTTTGTATACATACATACAAGCACACATACATACATACATACATACACACATACATACATACATACATACATACATACATATATACACACATACACACATACATATATACAGACATACATACATACATACACACATACATACATACATACATACACACATACATACATACACATACTCACACATACACATACATACAGTGATACATACTCTCTCAAGGAAACAAAGCTACCACAACTGGCCATGACATACTATTTTTGAAAGAAATATTCCACGATCGTGGCTAGCATAGGCTCATATCGACAAGAGCGTGAGTGGAATAATTGTGTTATTAAACATCGAACACTGAAAAAAATTTCCTTGAATTTCACTTTTTACCAAATCAAGTTTTCGTCCATTTTAAGGGAAATTTTTTTGTGATAAAATTGTCAGTTTCCATATTTGGACAAAATATAAGATATAGGATTTATTTCCTGAGTAGAAAGCAAAGCAAACTACCAGAAACTCAATATCCATTGTTTGGTATTTGATAAAATGCAATGTTACCTCTTTCACATGTTTATCCTTTGGGCTTTCTGGACTAAAGATAAAACGTACATTGTTAGCTAAACAGTCATGCACATATCCAAATTTTTGACAGCAACTATAATTAAGATAAAACCATTGTTAACATATATAAAGAAGAGTTTTCGTCATACCCCTACATTTAAAAATAAACCCGAGCTATTTAATAAGAGTTCTATTGATAGTTATTGATATAATACCCCAGCACTTCTTGCTAAGGTTGTTACTGAAGTACAGAAAGTTTACATTTTGAATAGTTTCCTCGTTATATTGATCATTAATTATTGTACTTCAGTTAAACACTTCGTTTTCTTGATTCCCTAGCTTATATGGTGTAAGCTTGGTTCAACCGCAATCATGTATACCATCAACTTAATAAACAATTAAGACTTTGATAACGAATACATAAGACTTGAAAACGACTTCCCATCTCTAATATACGTGTCTCCTATCTGACACAAGTTTCTAAAGTTATGGCATACCTTGAAAGGTCCATCAAGACAAACGATTGCTCTCCTTCAGTAACTTCTCTTTCTTTCAGAATTTCCCTAACACTAGCACACATGGCTTGTGAGCTGTCAGTGTCAGACGTTGGAAACACACGCAGCCAGTCACCTCGCTTATTCTGTTTAAGGTAGTTATGGTTGTCAAACAGAAAGAAGTTGTTGCTCTTATAAACAATTGCAAAGATGTAGTCCTTACAACTGTAAATTGCGATGCTTGGTGAGTCCCTTTTCTGCAACTCACTGACTACTTCTGAGAAGGCATTTTCTCCATCTTCAGTAAAAGCTCCATGTTGTTTTACGTTCTCGACTTCTTTCAACTTATACGTCGAATGGACAATGCCACCCTTTTGCATAATAGAATAGGTATTGAGCACATCATACGTTTCTCGAAGGAGACTGAATTCTGACAGATAACGTCCCACGACCTTATCCACCAGTGCCTTCAACGTCCTCTGGTCTTCATTGTCGCTTTTGAGCTCGAGTAGAGGGTCAGTAAATACAATGGACACAAAAGCACCTATTGCATTCACATCAAATTGCCGTGTGACCGTCTTTTCTCCGTTCGCCACGTTCTTTTCCACAGGTTCTTTCGGATTCTTTGGCGGCTATTTTGGAGTAGAATAAAGTGACGTGAGAGGGATAAGCGCTTGTTCAATTAATGCACTGCAAACAACCAGCTAGTCATCGTGTATTGTTACACTAGAAAATGTTTAAAAATGTAAAAGTTGTCACAAATAACGACTCAAATTTTAAACATAAAAGTTTCAAACGAAACTAGCCGAAATAAAGGTCACCCAATCTATAAATGTTACAAACGCTTTTAAAGTAACGCTTGGTCTAGTCGAATAGTACGTATAGAGTGAGGAGCGATATTGCAGAGTATGCTGGACTATATAGTTTAGGTATACTGTACATGCTAGTTATGCAATGCTTTTGAGTGGGATACTGTGGAATATGCCACGCGTCACTTGTATTTCCGTATGCACACGAGCCTTTACTTTGTCCCATGCTTAAATCTTCGGAAAACTTGTGGAAATTTTGGGAAGAGCTCGGAAATCTCCACGAATTTCCAAAAACTTCGGAAACGCTTCAAACCGGCTTTTGAGGAGCTTAAACGATTCATGAAACTTTTGGAAAACGTCGGAAACAACTCAAAAGTTTTTTCCAGATGTTTTTATGATTTTTTAAAGCTTTTGGAAAATCTTCGAAAGTCTTCGGAGTAGTTCGAAAATCTTCGGAAATTTTCGGAAGACATTGGAGACGGTTCAAAAGTAGTTTTCAGATGTTTTCACGACTTCTTAAAAGTCGGAAAATCTTCGGAAGTGTTTGGATATCTTTGGAAATTTTCCGGACGTGATCAACATAAAATTAGTAACTATCCTCTTCACCATTTACATATTAAACGATCTGCCCACTTGTATGCAAAAAGCTCGCAGGCTCTTGTCAAAATTATTGGACAAAATTTTGTGGAAAGAGTACTTCACCAAGACCTTAACCAACTACAAATCTAGTCAAAACAAAATAGACTCTGTATTCCTCTCATCAATTAATTTAGGCAAACAACAGGCTTGACCTTCTTGGCAGAAAAAGTGTGAATAGGATTTCTTATTACTAGTACCTAAGGATTCTTTTGGTGCAAATGTAAATTTTAATGAACATGTAGGCGGGCTCCACAGCAAACTCTCATCCAGACCAGGGGTGGATCCGTCAAAAGGGGGGGGGGCGGGCCCCCTGGGCCCCTCCCCTAAATCCGCCAATGCAGACTAGGTGCTGTGCGCAGAATAAGAAAGTATCTTACTGCTGATGCGGCAAACAAAGTACAAACCGTGGTTATCAGACGAGTTACCACAGCTAGACTACTGTAATTTCAAGTGCTTGCTTGGAAAAGCACCATTCTGGTCTAAAGAAGCACTTGTGCGTATGAATGAAGAAACGATGTCAACAACCTACATGAACCACGTGTAGAGTATTAGACTCCCCGTGCCAGATCAAGAAACACGGGGGAAACAGTGAGTGAGTATGTTGCTAGTTTAAAACATTTAATCAATGAACGCAAGTTTAACGAGGCGATGCGTTTGGAACGACTTAGAGACCGATTAGCGTCCGGACTCCAATACAAGGGAAAAAAACTAAAACTCGAAGAACTGACTTTCGACATTGCCGTTGCAAAATGCATCGGATGTTCAACCTTTTCAAGGGGGGAGGGGAAATTTGACCATTAGCTGAGTATCCACATATGTCTGCCTACCGGAAGTTATATAGTTGTGAAACTACTCTGCTGAAGCTGGTCGAGGACTAGAAACTAGCCGCAGACAGGCGAGAGATGGTAGGAATACTGTCCACAGACACAAGCGAAGCATTTGACTCTTTGAACCCAGGGTTAATGCTTAGCAAGCTTGAGAGCTTATGGATTTATGAGAACTCCCTCAAACCAATGCGATCATACTTTCATCAAAGACAAGGAAGGGCCAAACTTGCAACAACCGTAGGTCGGTGGTATATATGACATCCAGAAAGGATGCCCACAAGGATCGTGTTTCGGTCCTCTGCCGTGGAACATAATTTATTTCAAAATGACATAATTTTCTCCATCTTAAAGTGTCAGTTGAAAGCCTTTGCTGACGACCACCAATTGTACACTTTGGGGACCAACAAACAAACAAGTACAAGCACATCTCAATGAAGCAGAAAATAAGAGAGACAAGTGGTACAAACAGAACTTGTTGCTGGCGATCGAACAAGAGCAGGTACGAGAGCGCAATCGTAAAGGGTACTTAAAGTGATACATCGAACATCAAAGTAAAGGTCAAAGGAACTGAAATTGAGCAAACCAGTGTGCTAAAGCTTTTAGGAGTACATATTGACGATAAGCTTAACTTTGGCAAGCAGGCCAAAAATACGTGCATCAAAACAAGTAGACAAGTGGGAGTACTACTACTCTGTCTCCGAACAGAACCTACCGAGTGATTCTCCAAAGTGTCCATTTTCTCGTCACCTGGTACGTCTCCCCCTCTTTCTTTCTTTGATTGAAACAACGTCGGCGCCGAAGGTTCCGTTCTATTCTCCACGCTTGAGCCATCTGTATTCGAATTGGTCTTAGAGTCTTCTGCAGTTCCCTTTTAGTTATATCAAAACAAATAAAGACTGTATTAGTATATAAATAAACCGTTTTAACGTGCTTGTCCAAACAGATGACTCATGCACGACTAAAAAATTTTAGAAGAAACGAACAAATGGCCTGAGAAACGTATCTTCGAGAGTAACTGAAATTTTGAAAACACTTTATTCTTCAAAGTGAAAACTATACTCATAGAACAAAAAAACAGACAAAACCACTTTCAAATTGAATATTTGGAAACTCACAATGATGGTTACTAAAGCTTTTTGATTCTGCACTACTTTTACCAAGTGCAGTTTGCAGTACGTTGGCTCCACATCTACAGAATTTAGGGTTAGATTTCGCAACCACAAATTGGCTATGAAAACAAATAAAAAGACGCGCGAAGTCGCATGCATTGTTTAATTTTCAAATCAATTACGTAAATGCATTTAACTGTTGATTTAACCAAATAGAGAACTTTCATGAAATATCAATTAAGAGCTATCATCATTTGTTCATCCTAAAAATTAAACATAGACAAGCCATATGTTTATCACTTCGTGTTCCTTTCTTATTTTCTTTTTCAGGTTTTACGCCTGTCCACGTTTGAGCCACTTGCATCAGAAATGGCCACAGCTTTCTGTTGTTCTCTTTCAGTTATTTCAAAACAACAAGTTAAGTTACAACCAACCAGTGTGTCCCCGAAGAAGGCTTCCAGGCATAAAAGATGAATAATTAGATAAAGTTTCTATTACCTGGAGTTGGTTTTTGACCATAACAAATAAATCTGTATCATATGTTTGTATTGTAATTATATGTTTCAAGGGGTAAGTGTCGTAAAAATTTCGGTAAAATAGCCATCAGACACGACTTTGGGAATCAGGGTGACAACCCTACGCTTTTCAGAAAGTTTTGCGGCATTTTTTAGTCCGCTAGGAGGAGAACAATCCGTGGAGAAAAACTTATCGCCCCTATCCACGTACGCGAAAGACTAGAAAGATCGCTAATAGCTCATTCTTCAATATTACATGCCGTGAGATCAACTTTCGACGTAATAGGTTGACAGATAGACTTTTAACTAACCAAACAAAGTTATCTTGACGTGGTCCCTTCTCTTTTAAATAAGTAAAGAACTTACATAGGTTGAGTCGCCCTTCATGTTCTTCTTTATTAGCAACAATTAAAAGACTTAAGAAAAATGCTGTAGTTGTTTTCTACTCCCATCTTCTTGCCATGATCATCCACAACTTGCTGTTGTGTTTATTTTAACTTTTTTTTCACTTTAAACAATAAAAGTTAAATATTAGGCCTAAGTTTTATGAACGAAACTACGTTAAGCACTTTTGGCAACGCTAAGATTTGGTGACATAATGGGGTCAGTTGATGTTAGAGAGAAAAATATAGCTTTATACTGATAATAATCTGTAATCCTGTGCATGCCAGCTCTTTATTACCTTTCTTTTACGTGGACGCATTGATTATTTGCACTTACTGAAATTCTTTGTTCCGTTTCCTTCCTATTGTCCATCAAAGAAAGTCTTTTACTTGTAGCATTGCTGGGCTTCATTGGCCTCTTCACTGCTTCATAACGATCTGGAACTTCTGGCGTCGACTGTGTACTTGAAGGCTGTTAAACAAATAGTAAAACAGGAACACTATCAATCTTGTTAACGCAAGCGGTTTACAGTAAGCCTGATAAACAAATGTTCCTGTAACTTGATTTTGTGATTGTGTATGGCATTGAAGGGCATGTTGGTTCAACGATTATGGAAAGAAGAAGAACTTGCTAAACCTGTAAAGATTTCAGTATTTGTTTTGTATTTATTCTGTAAAACTTTTTCAGGGTGTAGTGCATGCCCTGGGAAAGAGATAAGTTGATGTGTTGGCGAGGGATAGTTTTCAATTTTGCAACGTCACAAAAATTAGTGCATAGACAAAAAAGTAATAAAAAATTGTTTACTGTCATAGCTGAAAATGTATTGGTTAACTGATGCTTTTTGACTGAGATAAAACACAGTTTAGAAAAATGTCATAGATTTGCCATAATCGATTCAAAGATAATTCCAATATACCAAAGGAACATTATGAGAGTTAGAAGGACAAAAAGAAAAACGTTTTCTTACAAAAAAGCGCTGAAAGTGAAAAGCGACATCAAATCACGACTTTGACACAAGTTATTATCCCCTCGTAAACTACATGGAAACTCCTACCATCATAAACAGCATGAGTTTGAAAAATTACCAAAATCGAACAGAACGAAAAAAAACACCATTAAAACCATTGGATGACTAAGCTCTTTTAGGCAACAAGTTAACCAAAAGGGGGAGGGGATCATTAAACCCCCTCCCCCCCCCCTCCCCCAATAGAGTTCCCAAACGGTTGCACGTAAAAGACCAACCTTTGGCATGTATGTTCCTTTGAACTAGCCAATTAGTTTCCAAATTCCATAACAAGAATCAAGTTTAATTAAGAACTGTTGCTATGGAAGACATGTTTTCACAGTCTCCAATACGACTATTATTAAGAATAGAGTGGAAAAAAGAGATTTTAAAAGGTTTTGTCAAAAAGTTACAGTTTTCGTTTTCAAACTTTAATTTGCATAATTAATTACTCATAAGTTGCAAACAAAAACGTCATCTAATTAACGTCAAAATATGTGCTTTTAATCAGAATACAGGCACTGAAAGTTTTATCTTGATTGCTTGAAAGCTTCAAACTCTAGGACGGAAAAACCTTTGGGGGTCCATTTGACAGCCCCCCCCCCCCCTCCCTCGGACGTTCGAGGCCGAAAGATCCAAATTTGCGTCAAAAACTTAATCCTGCATTTCCATATAGAAAATATCTTAAAATTGATAGTCGAGTCTTTGGTTTAGCTTCAAAATATAATCAATAAGGATAAATACTATTTAAGATACCATTTTATTTCAAAGTTGCCGCGCCTCTGTTAGCTCACATTATGGCGCTTATTGCTGTCAGTTGTTCCTTACGCAAGCGCTCTATATTTTCCTTGTTTTGGCCTTTTAAAAGTATTTGGATTCATGCTAGCAAAGTAGCAGGATTGACCATTTTAGTTCCATTTTCTAAACAGAGAATCCCTTTTAGAAAACAACTGTTTTTTTAACCCTATCCTGGGTGGGCGAGGGGTGGAGGTATGGGGGTACAGTTTTATCTGCAACGAAGAAGGCACAGGAACCAAAGTTGGTGACTTTTTCTAAAGTATTGTGGTGAGCATTTTAAAATGTATTGTGGTATGTAAGTTGATAGGCTGTTGCTATGGGAATCAGTAGGGCTTTGCAGCACTGTCTTTTACCTTTTTTTGAAAAAAATCATAAAAAAATTACAAGGTAATCCCAAATTAATGGCCAAAAGAGTGTATTTTTTAACACAAGCTAGTTTCTGAATAAAAAGTATGGTATTTTGAAGGCATTTGTCTATGTGAAAGCTCCTAGCTGAAACAACATACAGAATTGTTTGATTTATATGAGTAATTTTTAAAGAGAGATGTTTTAAAACAACATAGTGTCGTTATCATAACGTAACCACTCATAAACTCCTTAAAAAGTACATCTTCACCCAAATCTTCTTTTATGCAAGGTTTACTTCATTTATCCCAATTTTACAGATTTTACAGGGGGCAATTTAAAGCTCTTAAAAGCCCAGCCTGGGTAGGGTCAAGTCTTTCAAAAACTCCCTTAACACAATTTTTCAAACTCTATCAGCTATTCAAAGCATCAATTACCAACCAATTTGTTCCATCTTGGTTTTTGTTAGACCGTAAAGCGGGCTTCTCATCTCGCAAAATGCATGCGCAAAGACAGAGCCAACACTTTCCAGGCTCAAGGAAGGAAGAAACTGAGACAAAGGCAACAGCAATGGACTGTCAAAATAGCCAACATACCTGTCGTTTCGTGACAGCTATACGTTGTGAAGTATCTTCTGTAAGTATGTTGTCGGAATCTTTGCGTGGTAGATTTTCACAGCCCTTAAAATAATGTAAAAAACAAAGCAAGCACTTTGTTGTACTGGCTACTCTTTTATGCTGAAGTTTATGGTTAGAAATCTATCCATAATTTACAAATGCATGCTTATATGGGTAATACACAGAGTATTTAGGGTGTACCTTAGACATGTCAAACCTTGCGCTATGGTAACATTACAGTATGCTGTCCTAGATTTAACCGTGAAACAGAAAGTAGAAGAATTTTTCTAACTTCGAAAACAACAAAACGTACCAATGCTATATTTAGCGCTAGCAGTAAAGCATCCAATCAGAATTAAATTAGAGCAAGTACATAAACGATTTTCCTATTTCACAACATTTTTCATTGTTTTCTATTTTATCTGATTTCAAATTTTTTGCCTTTTTAAATGTATATACATGTACCGTGTTATTATAGTTAATTATTTAAGACTTATTGAACGGTAAAGTGAAGTCCCAGCGTGGACAAAATGCGTTAGATCATTAAGAAAACTATAAAATAAAGGAAAAGTTTTCCTTTTGTTGCTCACTGGAACCTAAACAAAATTTAAAAAAAAAATTAAAACATTAACAATTGGAGAATACAACTTTAAGACACCACGGTTGATAGCTATATGTTTTTACTCACTCCAGATTCACCATTTCGTGGCGTGCTAGTTTGATAGGAAGCCTCAAATATACTGGCACGAGTCGATTACAGTAAACACCCACGAGTAAGAACCTACATTTTCCAGGGTTGGCCTAAACAGGTTCTTACATAAATGGCGGTTAACATGAAACTAAGTTCTTAACAAGTTCTAAATTTCTTACAAAAAATTGTGTCGTTGCTAGGAAGATTTGGTAATCAGCACCCTTAAGTTTGCATACCCAATGAATTGAATTCAATGTAAACTGGATAATTTCTTTACAAAAGTTCATCATTCATTGATGACAGCAATGAAAATGTTATTTATAGTCTATTTAATAGTTATAATATGCATGCCATAATTTCAAACATTAGAGTTGCCATGTAGCAACTGCTCACCCAGAGTGATCATACATTTGTTATACCATTTCTCTTAAATAAGTAGATTTTTTAAATTCCTTTTATAAATAAGAACCTTTCTCCAAATTTTATGCTAAAAAGGTTCTTATATATAAATAGAGGACTTCTAAATTGAAAATTTTAGCCTAACAGGTTCTTAAATCTGATGTTCTTACTTGCGGGTGTTTACTATATACTGAACCTGATCGCTTTCCCCCTCCCCCCCCCCTCCCTCAAAAAGAGAAACGGAGTCGAAACCGAAACTTGTGACCTCACGGCTACGAGTAATAACAGAGATACAATTCTCAGTAGAATCAGTGAAACATAAGCTTTGTAGAAAACAACAAGTGCTTTGTTTACTATAAGACGTGACGGCGAATAAACTGGACTCAAATTTTTTTTACAGATAACAGTCTCAAGAAATAGTCTCAACCAGCTTAGCTTCTAGGATTCACTTCCATTCATATCTTACTGTGTAATGCTTTTATTCTAAACAAGATTTAGTTAAATCGAAAGCAAGATACAACCAAAGCAACTGCATTAGTGAGTGTGAAACATTTTGCTGGTATAAAAAACCCATCGGCGTCTCGATAGCATGTATAGTATGATGAGTAGTGAAAGTACTTCATGCGGTGCCTTTTAAAACCCCATGAAGGGGCTAAAGATAATGATAGAGCTGAAAGCTCAGTTTCTTTTCCAAGACAACTAAAGTCGATCTCAAACTAATCATGTATAGATTTAATACGAGTTATGCATTACAACACTTACCGATGACTCAGAGCTTTCGCTTTCCTGATCTACTGGTGAAATCAAAACAACAACACTTAATATAATCAGCTGACCGTCGATTGATTATTGCGCGAAACTCTGAATGGCCTAGATCATCATATAGAAGTTCGATGTTAAACATTTAACTGAACTGAATTTGATCACTTTAACGAAACACTGCAGAGGATGTACAAACCGTACCTTTCTGTCCATCCATCACTTTGAGCACCTTCCAAACATTGAGAATGGTAGTCACCAGCCAAGATGACCATGAAGCGGAAATGATTTAAAGGCTACCAGAGACGCCTATGGAGACGCCGTTTACTTTTTTCTGATTGGCCGGAGAGTATCAATATGCATCCAATCATGCACAAAAATTTTTTTACCTTCACTTAACGTTCAATCAAGAAGCATCGCTTCGAAACATCGCTTAAACCTTGCCGTATGCTTGATAACTATAGCATGTACTTCGATCTCAGCCATATTGTTATTTGGAAAGAAAATATCGATTTATGGGCCGGCTACATGAAGTGGAACCGAAACCCAATCTCAGTGCTTGTCAAATAAAAATGGCAGGCATTTACATCGTAGAACTTTTATACCATCATAAATATGCTATAACGTTTCTGATTTCTGATTCCCGTTCATATGATACTGTTCGATTTTGAATAGGAGAGACCGACAGACAGATCTAGACTGCGAGTAGTCTCCTCTTTTCCTCCAGGAGATCGTCGAGAGAGAGCGCGAAATATGGAGCGAGGACAAAAAA
>JAOBRG010338149.1:0-14841 GCA_027574985.1 Umimayanthus nakama | reverse complement strand
AGAGTAGAGTAGAGCAGAGTAGAGTAGAGTAGAGTAAAGTAGAGTAGAACATAGTAGAGTAGAGTAGAGTAGAGTGGAACATAGTAGAGTAGAGTAGAGTAGAGTAAAGTAGAGTAGAACATAGTAGAGTAGAGTAGAGTAAAGTAGAGTAGAGTAGAACATAGTAGAGTAGAGTAGAGTAGAGTAGAGTAGAGCAGAGTAGAGTAGAGTAGAGTAGACTGTAGAGCAGAGCAGAGCAGAGCAGAGCAGAGCAGAGTAGAGTAGAGTAGAGTAGAGTAGAGTAGAGTAGAGCAGAGTAGAGTAGAGTAGAGTAGAATAGAGTAAGCTAGACTAGAAAAGAGCAAAACAGAGTAGAGCAGAGTAATGTAGAGTAGAGTTTTGCAGTTTCCTCGTCAACTACTGTTTAACACACAGACCAGCAGCAGTTTTTGAAAGACGGAGAGCATGCGTGCTTCTGCGCTGCGGTCAATCATATGTTTTAATTTCTTCGGACTCTTGTTTATGAATTTGGAACTAAAAAATACAGTGTCTATGTTTCTGAATATTACTTTCGGTGGAATTAATGAAATAGTTAGAAAATTTTCAAAGCCTACTGTTTCAAAATCCTTCGCTTCTTTGTGTGAGTATTGCGAAGAAGCTCCAGTTTTAACAATTAATGAATTATGCCTCGCTGCCAACAGTCCTTTGATGCGGTACACAGCAATTTTGGCCTCTTTGTTGACTAAACTCTTTGCATCTTGCAATCCGTTCGGTGAGATTTAATTCTTTTGAAAAAAGATCAACCGTACTATTGAATTTGTGGTGATCTTGAGATATCGGCAGGATAGGAGAGGTTTTAAGGGTTTGTCCCCGTTGTCAATGTTATTTTTAATATATTTGATATATGTTTCCGACAACTTCTTTGTAAGTATATTTGTGTAACTATTTTGTCCTTCTTGTTCTTTTAATGTACACAAACACGCCATTGTATTATTGACTGGTGTCATTTATAGAGGACAATTTTTATTCTTAGAAATCGCACCTATTGTAAACACGTATCAAAAGTTCAAATGAAGACTTTATTTCATTCCTTTTACTACTTGAGAGTTTTCAGTAGCGCTAGCGACTGCTGGAAGGTTTGTTCTCAAATGTGCATTGTATCTGTTGACGCTTGCGGATTAAGTTTCATTTACTGTAACGATGTTTGGTCTCTAAACTTTGCGACAATTGGCTGAAAACAATCAAGACAGTCATTTGCGTCGAGAATTCTTACAAATAATATGTGTTAGATGACACATTTCCGTGTCACAGTTTAATTAGTTGTTTTAAAGTCTCGCCAGTGAAGTTTGCCGAAAATGAACACTGATAAAAAGAGTTTAGTCATAAAACAATTAGGTTGCTTCTACAGTTTGTCAGAAACTCGACCCATCCTTTAACCTGCATGTAATATTGTAGGTCAAATCATATGACATTTACAAGAAAAAGCAGTCTCGCCTTGCACATTTTTCAGCCCCCCTTTCGTTTTGTATAACTAACAGGGAATTTTGTTTGCTCTAGAAAAAGTCAGTGCTTTTAGTTTATATATTGGCAAGAAAAGTAGCTTGCTGCAATTGGCAAAGTTTAACAAATAGATAAATTCTCCTGTTAGTTTTCAATGCTGTAAAAATAATTTAAGATTTTGAAACTTTGGTTGCAGTTTATCTTCATTATTTGACGACAAATCTGAATGCTTCACTCGAGAATAACAAAGAATCAGCCTACATATGTCTTAGCTATACAAGGTGCGTTTGTGAGATAACCGCTATGTATTATTGCGGTTCTGCACATGACTTGATAACAATTAAGATAAAATGTTTGTAGAATGATATCGCACCAGTTTCTACCTTTAGAATTTACACTCTTTCTTCTAAAGAATGTCTATCACTGAAGCTCCAGTAAAAATTAGTGTCAGCGTTGATCGGCTGCTGTATTTTCGTAGCAGCTAAACCCATTAAGAAAACCTGGTAGAAAGAGCGATCAAGAATTGACATTTTCTTATTATTGTCCTTTATCTGCTAACTCTGTTACATTTTGATTCATCCGCGTGATTTTCACTCAAATTCGTTCCAGAAAGAATCCTTAATTTCTTACCTGTTTCTTAGAACCGTTCCGTTGCTTTACGTTTTCGAAAACCCCTCTTCTCTCTGAGAGTTAACCCTTCTCGAAATTAAGGCATATTTTTCCCGGAGTGGCTGAGCTATTGCCACGGACGTGCTCAGTGGTTTGAAGTATACACGCATATCCAGCGGAGCCCAACAGAATTAAGGATTATCAGTTAAGCCAAAAGTTGTGTATTGACGCAGGTGCAAAGCCAGGTTTTCTTATCAGTTTAATTGCTATTCAAATTGGTGGCTTGGGAAGCAGTTGATTAATAGATTTTATTTCAACCGAGGTCATCCGTGATCAAAATGTGGTTAGCAATTGTCGAAGCTCTTCGTCAGATCTATTTCGTCGCTGTACGGGCCAGCAACAGAATTACAAAATGTATTTTTCGCTCATCTCTGAGATTTCTAGACTGATTTAATAGGCTGCCATTAAGGGAAAGTGTTTGCAAAATGTTTCCTCTCGTAAACGTCAGATTAATCAAATATAGCTTTGTCGATGCGCGACTTGATAAATGGGTTTTGGACAGGTTTAAAGGGAATCTATACATTTTCGTGAAAGCAATAGGCACGCCCTCCACGCAATGACTTTGCTGAAACTCACGAATCGAGAAAAACTGATGTCAGCAAGTCGGAGAATGTGGTCGTTTACTGTGGTTCAGCTTCGAATTAGTTGATGCAAAAGTAAAAAAACTGAAAATATGCAAAAGCTGAACTATTACTTCACCTGAATAAAGCGGAGTCTGACAGAATACACAGAATAACTAATTCATTGATCAAATAGTTGTTACTACGATAATAGGACAGCTCTACGAATATAGAATAATGCAGCATAGAAAGAAAAGATGTAACTGTTGGGCGTGTCAATCTTAAATCACTTCCATGTTTTGTACAGTATTCCATTTTTATCAGTCTTATTTTAAAAATGCTCTTAGGATTTTCTTAAGTTTAGTTTTGGGCAGTTTTTAGGGAAAAAAGAGTGTAGTCGAGTTTGCATATCTACGTTGGAAGAAAGAGAAACGGTCTCTTCGCTTTCCTGTACTTTGGCGGTGGTACTTTCGACACTTTTATCTTGCGAAGTTACAGGTTTGTTTGGTAAACATGCATGCTGCATTTTGGTGAAATAAACATGCATCAAATGTCAGAATAAAGAAGGCGGGCTTTGAAGATACATGGGTTTCTACTTTGGATGTAGAGGTGATCCTTCAATCCTGTTCTATCAGGTTTTTGTTCTCACTTATTCAGTATTTGTGTTTTGTGCTTTTTCTTAAAAGACTAGGACCTCTGGTAGCAGAACTAAAACTGTTCAAAACTTGCACATGCATTTTTGCCAATACGTAAGTCAATCGCAAAACAGCATGCTTGTAAGTTCTTAAATACTTATATAAATTATCCTAAGTTAGCTTTCGCTAATGCTCTGATCTAATTTTCTCTTGCTTATGTATATTATAACTAGTCGCAGTGTATTGAACTTTTCTTTGCTAATATTTTTGCTTTCGTGACTCATTGCAAAGGCGTTCTACTGAAGGCGCAAAGTCGAAGCCAAGCTGTTTACAATGACAGAACGGCACGATATCATCGGTGCTCCAACAGGCGATTATAAGTGGAAAGATAAAACCGCTAAACTTCTAACCAAGTTAGCCTATCCATGGCAGCGGCAGTGAAGAAAATTGTCTGTTCGTTTTCCCGTTCTTTTGTGTTAGGGATCCCATACCTCGATATAAGTTACAGATCGTGTATACCAGTTGCGTTTTGGTGAAAAAAAATATGTCAAATGTCAGAATAATTTAGAGAAGGCGGTTTGGAGATAAATAGCCTTCTACTTTGGGCAGAGAGGTGATTTTTCAATGTAACTGTTCTATCATATTTCTGTGCTAGCTCATTTGTGTTTTGTCAAAAGTTTGAGATTTAATGTCTGCGGTAGCAATACTCAAGAGATCCTAAGCTTGACACATCTTTGTTGATACACAAGTAAATTGCAAAAAGAGTATGTTTACAAGTTTCGTTGTTTTTCTTGTCTTAAATTCGTTCATTAATAGCAATGTATCGAACTTTTCTTTACTATCAATTTGCGCTCGTGACTATTCATTCAGTCTCCTATAGGCGTTCTCACTGAAAGCACAAAGAAGCCAAGCTTTTTAAGATAGAAGAACACGAATGATATCAATGGTGCTCCAACGGGCAATTAGAAGTCGAGTAAAAAAAAAAGATCCTAAATAAGCTGCAAGCGATTCTGTTTATTCCAATTTGTTTACATTTAATTTAGCGTCAGAAAATTGGTCCGGTTTTTAATACTACTAGTACACGAACCGTGTACGAAGTTTTGCCAAACTGTTTGAAAAATTTTTAAGTGTTACAGGTAGTTGGCCAAAACTGTAAAAACATATAAGAAAATCTTGAAACTTACACTTTCAAAACAATATTGTTAACTGTGCACTCGAAAGTTGTCGGTAAAGCTGTGGGTGGTTGTAGCTGTACTTAGCAAATAAGCTAATGACTTTCTGATCTCCGGATACCGCTGTTTGGGAATGCTCTTGGCTCGACTGAAGAGAACGCATAAAAACAAAATACAAAGAGAAATATCAGCTGGTCCTTTGAACAAGAAAAGGTAACCTTTTTCTAACAATATTTTGAGCAGATAATTTGTTATGAATGGTTGTTATGAATGCAATTGCGACCAATGATGAACCATTTTTTTAAAAAAAATTCCCGTCTTTTTTACAAGAACGTGAAGTGGAATTGAGAACTTAACAGAGGCTGAGGAAAGGCGAAGAGCTTTTACCAATTTTGGAGTTAGTAATTCCGTTGATTTATGGATAGTGTTCGTCAGTGTATCACATAGCGTTGTGTGTGTACAACTTTGTTTTTAGAAAATAATTTTTTGTTTATTGTATATAATGTTGCTTTCTTTGCCGGCCGGTTAGCGGCTATTATTTAAAAAGGGAATTTATAGTTCCGGTTGCTTTGTGCAACTAAAAAAGGTTGACTCGTAAAAACAACCAGCTGTGCGACGACGATTTACCAAGATTTCCAAATATTTCCGAAAACTTGCAACAGCCGCCAGAATCTCACTGAAAACGTTTCCCGAACGTTCTGCTGAATAATCCTTGAACGTACCCAGCCGTTTTGGGATTTTTGTGATTTGAGGGAACCTGGGTTGAGGAAAACCGAACCTCGCCCTTTTCACATGGGGTGCCCTGTTCTAATCCATTTTGCTTCTTGGACAACCGGAAAAGACTGGGTACGAGTCTGAACAGCCTGTCAAGCTGTATATAAGTATTCAGTTCTCCGCAAAAAGTTGACAAAATGGTGATGCAGTCTGTGTATTCTGTCCAAGTGGCAGATCAGCTAATTGATTATCCTAGTAATTAACATAGTTCAAAATCACGTGACTTAAATCAACAACAACAACAAGACTTTATTCACTTTAACACACACGTCACATTAACAAACTTTCATAGCAGATATTTGTATCTTAATTAAGTATGTTAAACATTGTGAAATGCGAACGCAAAATAAAGAGGTAAATAAACTCAACGGAGAGGCTAAACTTTTTAAGGCCGAGGAAATGATCGCGTTTAAGAAAGCAGAAACAAAGTTATTTTAACCTTGATGACCGAGCCTATAACAAATATGGAGCGGGACTGTTTTTCTGCCAAGAGAAACCAGGAGGCAGACGGCTAACCTACGGGCTACGGAAGAGGATTTAGAAATACTTTTGTAAATCTGTAAACAAACTGTAGTTTTGATTACTAAACAAAACAGTGTTGAAAATGCAAAATACGTGTTAGTTAAAGCATTACCAGTTTATGGTGGTTTCAAATAATATAAGTCTTGCCTAAATTAATTACGGGCTTCACTGACTTTATAAACACGAACTTTCAGGTTTAACTGTAAGGAAATGTTTGGATTTTGTGTTAACTTAAAGTTCATATGTATTCAAAATGTCTGGGCAAATTTGAACCTCGTTGTTCTTATAAAAATGTTCTTGAAAAAACACGTGTAGTCGCCAATGTAGACAAAAACATATTTTTTGATACTACTCTAGCTCATCCGATGTATTTTGCATTTAGAAGTACCTTGTGATGATAAACTTATATGCGTTTTCCCTTAATAAAAATGAGAGTTTACCAACTGGTAAACTAGCTTGTGTTGATCCTTCCGCTGTCTTTATTAATTTGCTCAACTTTCTTTAGGATTTGGCACATTGTTTTTGTTTTTCAGTAGTTTTCTGTAATTTATCTCGGATTCGCTTTTATCTCGGTCTCCCATTCACGACCGCGCGCCAAAACTCGATCAAAAAACCCGATTTTTGGACTTCTGGCGAAGGAAGGGGCTGTTTTGCATTCTACGTTTTTCTCACCATCTAGATAAACTCGAAAATTTCGCTTTTCTGACGATATCTGTATAACCATTTTTGCCTTGATCATTTGCAGAAAATAACCGTTTGGTTAGGAAAGTATACGAAATTGGGGACAAGATACTGACAGTTATGCTAAATATGCTAATTATGCTAACTATGCTAACCAGGCTAATTATGCTAATTAGTCATCAGTTAATACTTAACGAAAGGAGAAGAAGTACTATCAGGAGTGCTCACAATCGTATAGCTCACATTATGTGACTTATGTATGAGCCGACCATGTAATGGATTTGAAAGTGAGCAATACAAATGCACAGTTGGACGAACACCACCGGAAAGAGTGCAACGCCAGCAAAATGTTTTGGACTGCAGTGGTTTAAGTCAAGGACTGGTCGCGTGGTTTCATATGCCCCCTATAGGGTTCTTACTAGTTTCGTATTTTCAATTTGTTGTTTTAAAATGAATTGAAGCAAACTAAAGACGAACGGCAAACACAAGTTGAAATAGAAACGCAGGTGTTACGGCTGGTTTACTGTATTTTAGTATGTGTTAAGTTTGAAAACTCTAGATTTTCTAGAAGTCCCTATTTTGTCAATTATTTATTGTTTTCATGAGATACTGAGATAACTGCAGCTTACCGTGTTCGAAGTTTTAGAACAAAAAAAGGAATGAAAAGTATCTGAAAAGCTTTATCCATTCCTTTGTTCCTGAAGTTATCATGGAACGAGCACAAGAAACGTCGTTTCTCACCTGGTGTTAATAAAGTTCTGACGCACTCTCTGCTTAACTCCACTGCTGTGGTTGAAACAAGAATCAGAAGTTCAATCTAAATTAATCCAGCTGTTTCTTAATAACTTAAATTATAAATTCATAAAAATCATTTTAAAAACACCTAAATTTTCATAACTGTTAATCATTGCACGGAAGTAGTATACCGTGATTCAAAAGCTAAGTGAACACAGAAACGTCTGCGACTCAGCCCACAAGTTTAAATCAAATCTCTCTTTTAAATGCCTGACACAACGTCCTTGAAGATTGGATTAGATAATAAGAAGCAGTATTTTCCGTTTTTGTACTTTCTTTAAACAGTCACAAAAAAGATAACGTTAAATTTGCATCAAAGTGTGTGTTTGTGAAAATAATTCAAGCGGCAGCTGCTTTGTTTGTGATGAAAAGCTGCACAAAACTATTAAAAACTGCCGTGCTATAAATTGGTAAACAACTGAATTGTATTTCGTTGCAACTTGAAACACAAATTACTAGCCACCTGCTCAGTCGTCTTGGAAATAGCTTGGTTTGCTGAAAGTATGGAGTAGCAGAAAAAAACAAGTTTTGATTAAAACAACAGCCATCACCTTTTATGGTAAACATTTGGGGTGTTTTGTCGTTAAATTGTTAAGGTGGCTGGACACAGTTTCGAACGTTTATGTGTAGTTGTCATCGAGGAGGCAATGCCAGAGTCAGAAGGTAACAGCTATGAAATTCAAACTTGGCAAGGTAAATACAACAATGTAAGTGGTTTTCGTAAAGGTCTTGAGCGTTTCCACGGCAACGCCAAAGTTTCAGCTTCCTAAAGTTGCTGCAAACCTTGAATCTTTTTTGCATAGTTTCAGTCAAGATCGCGTCGTAGTCACAAAAGCAAACTTCGTATGAACATCATGTCACGGAAAATCTCCTCTACATGTTTGCAGTTTTTTTTCGAAAAAAACAATTTCTTAATGATCAATCTTTCTTGCAAAGTAAAAAAAATATATTTATTTGCTCCTAATGACGCTATGGTGTATTGCTTTTACATTGTTTCCAAAATTGCTCACGAAAGAAGGGTACTTGCCCTGTCAACCCATTCCTAAAGTTTTTCTGGAAACTAATCGTAATTAAAAAGTCTACTGACAAAGAGATTTTGGAGCTGTGGTGGCTCCGCCTTTACCGCCGAAATGTGGTATTACACTAAGCTAGATCGAACAGGATTTGATTGACAGTAGCTCAAAACAGACTTTAAAGCTATTGCCCGAAGACCACATCGTTTGCGTGGCAACCAAAAGGTGATAAACAAGCAGTCACCATATTCAAAATGGTTATCAAACATAAACAAAGGCTGGTATTCTCTCTTAACTCTGAAGGTTCACGCTCTACTTAGTGTCCCTCTCTAACTATAAGCATTTCCTTCACGGTGTCCCAAGTTGTAATAAGACGAGTCTGCTCTGACGAAGTGCTAACGTCAGCTATACACTAAACCTCACGGAAGAAAAACATACTATATCATATTCAGTTGGCTCTTCAACACAAAAAAACCCATATTTTTTCAAAACTAGTCTCCTAGTTGTAATAAAGCCATGTCGCTATTGAAGTTCATCCGGACCCTTTTCATAAAAGAGAGGTCTGTGTGGGTCTGACGTACATAAAACAGTGCTTTTGAACAGTGAATTAGACCCCTTTACTTCTGCAACTATTATACTAAAGGACGTGTACTATTTTTGACACTAAACATGCCTTCTTGATCGCTGTTTTAATATAAACGATAGACTGGACCTATTCTTAATTCTTTAGGGCGGCGAAAAGGGGCGTCTTGGGACGTCTATATTGACTAGGCGATAAGTTGTTATGTAATGATATATGTTAATTTTGCAGCGATGCTGCAGTCAACACAGGCTTGCAGAGTAGAAGTTAAGCTTAGACTAATGCAAACAAACAATGTCGATGGCTTCAAGTTGTAATCTGCATCAAATCAGTGCAACGGTGCTTTTACGGAGCTCAGAAAACGATTTTACATGCTTTCCTAGAATTTTGTGTTTAGTTCTTTTTCATAATTAAAAAGTTGTTATGACGTCGTACAACGAAGGGTTTGTTTTTTAAAAAAGCGGATGTTCACAAACTGTTTGTCCACTGCTTCTTAACACTCGTTTGAGGCTCATATAACTAGCAGCGTTTTAAAGTGGCCAGATATATCGACCAGTAACACCTGAAAGTGCGGTCGTGGGTTTATATCTTTTGGCCAGCTGTTTCACTTATCTTTCGTTGTTTGTTTGATCTAACGCTTTCACTCGCACCTACCTTAATATTTTTCTTTAAACCTTTTTAAGGGTTCTTGCTTTACAGAATCGTAGGAACGCCGTAGGGATCAAACTTGAGTGTGTAGGACTTCAGAAAGAACTCGCAACACTTCGAATATCTATCCACGCTTCGGCAAACTCCTGCCAACTGTTCAGAACGACCTTAAAACAATAATAAAATGTCTTTTTCACAGACCCCGACCGGCATTTCTTTTTAATAGTACACAACAGGACATCGCATGTTTACATGCTCCACTAAACAAATACAAAACAAGTGAAATTAATATTTGCCATTTTGTAATATCCTAGAATTTCAAATGAAGCTATAACGATAGTCGATAGACGTTTCCAAACAAAGTCAGAATAATAGGTAATGCTAAAGACAAAATCGGCGACTGCTTGGGTACTTATAAATACAGACACAATACCGCTTTACTTATCATTATTCTTTCATTAAAAGATAATTTGTCTTGGTCAATTTTTATTGCTCTACACACACCGCACCAAGGCTTCATGTCGTATTTGTTTAAGAACTTGTGATTTTTTGCCTTTCTGTGCCCAACCATAGCGTTTTGTCGCATTTCCTTTACTAACAGTTCGCTAAGCTAATGGTTTATCAAATTATTTGGCCAAAAATGAACAGAGTTGAAGCGGAAGATAACATCGTTGAAAATTAATTAACCGTTCCCAACCGTTTTACTTAAAAAATTAATAAAACTTTTCCATGGGTGGTGCGGTAGAAATGGAAAAATAGATTTCTTGACAACAAAGTCAGAAAAACACTTTGCCCTTAACTATGATTGGCTTTGACTCCACAAATAAGACTATATTGTTTACGTTATTTTTCCGCAAGTATGAATTATGTAAATACACTTACATCCTGGAAAGTTCTTGTTTTCGTCGCCAATTTGGTTTAATAAAAGCAACAACGAAATCGTCGCGATAATCGAAAGCCGAAAAGTGTTTTTCAAATTATTTTCTTTGCAGTCAGATTAACCGACTTAGAACTTTTCGTCTTGTACTTAGCATTGAAGAATGCTTTTCACGAGTAACGTAAGCTAGAAACGGAAGCGCAAATGGAAAAAAAACTCTTTTTTCAGATGTGTTTCCGTGAAACCTGACACGGTACCGAGGTTGGCACAATCGTAAGTTCGACGGAAGCGGAGACGGAAGAACGGAAAATTTTTTTATTTTCCTTCCGCCTCTGTTTCTCCTTCCGTGAACTTCCATCTCTCATGTTGCCTTGAAAACAAAAAAATACGCAGACGGCAGCAGAACGAAAACTGTGCAAATTTAGTCTTTACTCTCCCGTCGTTGCTACGCTTTCGTCAATGCCGTTTTTCACGGTGACCAAACAGAGAGAAGAGTTTTTCAACTTGTGCTTCTGTATTGTACGTTACTCACGAAAATTGGCCGGTACAGTCACTTGAGTGTCACTCTCTGAATTGTTGCATGCAATTTAGCATGAGTAGAAGCGGATTCAAAGAACTGACACACGGAACAATCTCAACAATGCGTGCAATACTAGCGACCTTTAGGTTTACGTGATTAGCTGAAGGTACCAGTTTGCCGACTACGAGTACGACTTCTTCAGTTCTTAGCTTTTTACTCGTCATGTTGTTTACGAGGTGTTCAGCTCTCGTGGTAAACGGGAGGACGGCAACGATATTTGATCCCACACCTCGTACTTGTAGTCAAATATAAAGGTTGCTATTACAAACAATTCGGCACCGTGTGTCACTGAAGGTGTTAGGTGTTGCTAAACATGTAACACGCATTTATATATGTGTGCGGGTGTTCATGTTCATGCACGTGTGTACTAGTTCTCCCACAGAAAAAAGCTGTTTTTATCAAATTCGTTGATTGCCTCATCCCATTGGAAAGTGACATATCAAAGATACAACTGTTTTTAAAATATGGTTGATCTGATCGCAAAGCATGATGAGAGCCTTTTCTTGATCGCTTAACGTCGCGTCTTGACCCAAGTTATAAAAGTTACGACGTTTCGTGTTTAACGAGGTTTTTTTTAACTTGGTGTATGATTCAGTGGAATGAATGCGTAAGTGTAAAATACTTTAGGATCATAAACTGGTAGCCCCTGTTTTCATGTTTCCACTAGCGACGCAAGATTACGCGTAGAAACAAACACACTTGCAAGTTCCAAACATCCCGTGAGGTGAATGCGAACCGTGAAGTACAGAAGGAGCTACCATCTGTCAACACCTTGTCTTCTTTCATGACATAAAGACCCAAAGAAGCTGGGGCCAGTGCTTTGGTTCATTTACCGAAACTGCCCCCCGAACATTCCTTGTGCTTGAATCATGTTCCGTTTTCACCAGAACAATGTCACAAAATGGTACAGCAGAATTTCACAAATTCCTTAACATAGATTTTTCCGCAAGCGTTCCGTTAAGCGCGTAGTTTAATCGGTAATAAAAGGATTATTTCAGCTGTAATTGTTGTATATCCGGTGCATAATGTTATGGCTCATTATACTAGTCCGCGAAAGTAAAACTTGACTTCAAGTTATCGAGGGTAAAGTTGCGGAGAAAAGACCCAAAGGGATGTAAAATGACTTCAAGTTAGCGGGTTTTCAAGATGTAGAAGATTCGAGTTATTGAGGGTTAGAGTTACGAAGGTTAAAATTACAGTAAAGACATGCAGAAAATCCATAGGAAATCATTCAGTTTAGTTCGAGTTGACGGGTAATTCAAGTTCGAGTTCTCGGGATGCAACTGTAGATGAAATACGCATACCGCCCCCTCTATAATAATCCCTACAACAATCCCCCCCCCTCCCCCCATCTTTTTGAAGCGGCGAGAAATATAACAAGGCACCGCCCATCCATCCCTTCCCCCCAATTAATAATTCTCTATGGTGTACTCTAAACAGATGTCTTTTACCTTTGGAAGTTTAGGTAATTTTGTGCAGTTTAATAGCCCTGTGCTTCATGAGCAAAGACTTGAACTTTGTTTACAAGCTGTTAGTTGGTCTTATTGCAGGGAAGTTTAGTTTGACTTTTGATTGTTTAGTTGGTCTTTTAAATCCAGGATTTTAATACAGTTGCGAGACATAGAGAACCTTTAGGAAAACTTAAAGTTATCGTTCTTCTCATATATGCGGAAGATGGATGAATAAATTGAGAGTCAAGCCAAAGATATTTTGTTGAAAAACTGACCTTAGTTTGTTCTGGTCATGTGCCACCAAGATTCTAGGTGGTAATAAGAAAAGGAATCGAGTTGGTGCGTTTGTTTTGACTAAAACGCAATCTTTTCTTCTCTACACTAGGCTAAATAAGAACAAGAACATCTGCCAGATATATTTTGCTTTTCACCACCCAGATATTAGAGAGCTTTAAAGCAACGAGGACGGGGACGGCAATGAGAACGTTACAAGACAATAGATTAAGTTACAGAACTATATACAATCGCTTCACGTGGGAATGCAACCACCTGGCCACTTTTCCCGGCACCGTCGTCTCTACAAACAGAACGTGAAACCCTCAAATCTGGAGCTTAGTAGAGAACGTAAACGTTAGAGCACGAATCATTTCAATTTTCATGCAGCTTTAAAAACAAAGCTTCAATTTTTTTTGTATTTACACACCTTCAGGCAAACCACAAAAAAACGCATGAGTTATAGAAACAAAAAAAAGCGGAAAGCGGAAAGTTAAAAATTGAGTAGCCGTCTTCGTTTACGTTCTTGTCCTAGCTACTCAAGGTCCCTTCTGAGTGGCACGTGACCAGACTCAACCGGGGTCTTTTTCTCGGGAGAGAAAGAGCCTGGGAACGAGTTTGTATGGTCCACAGATTCTTTGGGAAAACCGTATTCTTTTCGAACGTCTCAAGAAAGATGCAGGTAACCTTTTGCAGGCCAAGTAGGCCTAAATCCATACCTCAAACAGTCAATGGGAAGGCATAAGCCGTTCAGGCCCGTGAGCAGGGGGGGAGCGCGGGGTGCGCACGCACCCCCCCTCCCCTCCCCCAGAGAGCCAAATGGGACCTTAAAAGATTTAGATTGATCTAAAAACGACGCGATGATGGTAGAATTTTTAATTCCAATGCATTTTCAGCAGTTTGAAGACCTCGAATTTCTATTTTTTTTTCCGGAGGAGCATGCCCCGGAACCCCCCAAAACCCAAGCAGAGTGTCCAACCATCCCGAATAAGGTGACATTGTCCCGATTTTGTTACATTATCAGAATATTTGTCAGAAGATTAACAAACCGCTTAACTTGGTCAAAATCATTTAACAACGCTGGCCTGTTCGATCGCAGGACTATCGAGCCAGTTCCAGCATTTCCAAACCAAACATTCTGCTGCTTATTCGCCGATCCGTTTTACACCATGACCCTGTGAGACACTTATGACAAGCCTTTTTCCCAGCGAGCTGACTGTAAACTTGCGAAGCGTAAATGTAAAGAAGATAAAAACATACTATGTACTATTTGGTCCTTCGTAGGTAACTAGTATCGTATTTTGCGAGCATTAAAAGGAGGGTGAAAATAATTATCAACTATGAAAATATACTACAGGTCAGTCATGATAAGGCTCATTTTGTCGAAGTTAAAAATATAACAATCAATTTTATGAACCTCTGTGACACAGCTATCGGCCTGAGAGTGCTGGAAAGGCCGTTTTAAGGCTTTTAGAATTAAAAATTTTCTGGGGGACATGCCCCCAGACCCCCCCTAGCGGCTCGCGCCTTCGGCTCTCGCCATTATATTCGTATAGACAGATCGAAGCTTGATTGTTTATCCACCACGATGCGAGAGACAAGCAGACAAACAGACAGACAGAAAGACAAACAGACAGACAGCCAAACAATCACACAAGCAAACAAAAAAAACCCAGAAAAACCGAGAAGGACAGGCAACTGACACAAAATGTGCATTTTGACTTGCTACCCGGTTTTTCCAAAGAGCACATGCTTAGTCTTATCATACGCTAAATCTGTCATTAATCATCTTAATAGTTTTATGAATATGTTTACTGCAAAACCCCGTCAAACGGGTGTTTTCATACAATGAAGCTAACTTGAATTCACTTATAGTCGCTTTCCCTATTTCTAGTGTTTTCTCGCGATGCTCTTCTCAAAACTTTAGTTTTTATTCAGCGTTTTCGGTAGTACTCGTAGTTACTTAAAGCTTTTGTTAGTAGCAAGTGTTGCTGTAAAAAAATAAAGAACTTACCTTGAAAAATAGTCCTTGTTGTTTTGTGTGGGTCTTGTGACTCCTTGCTGACGGCCGTTATAGTACTATCGTAAAAGATACGAGATTTGTTTTCCTTAATAACGCAACTCAACAAAAT
>JAOBRG010338137.1:8478-21996 GCA_027574985.1 Umimayanthus nakama | reverse complement strand
CTGCAATGTCTTTCTTTCTGCAATGTCTTTCTTTCTGCAATGTCTTTCTTTCTGCAATGTCTTTCTTTCTGCAATGTCTTTCTTTCTGCAATGTATTTCTTTCTGCAAAGTCTTTCTTTCTGCAAAGTCTTTCTTTCTGCACTTTCTCAATTTCTTTCTTTTTGCAATTTCTTTCTTTCAGCAATTTCTTTTTTTTTTACAATGTCTTTCTTTCTGCAATTTCTTGCTTTCTACAATATCTTTCTTCCTGCACTTTCTCAATTTCTTTCTTTCTGCGATTTCTTTCTTTCTACATAGTCTTTCTTTCTGCAATGTCTTTCTTTCTGCAATGTCTTTCTTTCTGCAAAGTCTTTCTTTCTGAAAAGTCTTTCTTTCTGCACTTTCTCAATTTCTTTCTTTTTGCAATTTCTTTCTTTCAGTAATTTCTTTTTTTTATACAATGTCTTTCTTTCTGCAATTTCTTGCTTTCTACAATATCTTTCTTTCTGGATTTTCTTTCTTTCTGCAATTTCTCTCTTGCTGCAATTTCTTTCTTTATGCAATTTCTTTCTTTCTGCAAATTCTTTCTTTGTGCAATTTCTTTCTTTTTTTTGCATTTTCTTTTTTTTCTTTTTTTCTTTTGTTATGGGTTTGTTGTTATTATTAAAAAATTAGAACTCTCCAACAAAAAATATCTTAAATTACGGCTAAAACCTATCTTATAATAAAAATAAATAGCAACATAATAATAATAATAATAATAATAATAATAACAACAATAACAATAATAATAATAATAATAGTAGTAATAAAATAGTAATAATAAGACAACAATATTAGTAATAATTGTTTCGGGCAAGCATCCCACATGCTTCAATGCTTTTACCAAAACTGCGGCCTATTTTACCATCGTCATTTTTGTCAATATTTATGTTGTTACTACTTTTATTTTATTACTATTACTATTATTATTACTTTATTATTAATATTATTATTATCTATTTATTTATTTTAGAAGCTGACACACTCGATAGCTGTTCCCGTTAACTTACAGCTTGTTAAACGATTCATCGTACAAGTCGTTCCACTGCCCCGTCTTGTACGACTGCCACTTGAGACACTGGTAACTGCTCTCCATTTCTGAGGGCGTGTTCAAGCTTTCTACACTTCCTCCTAGGTGCATGTCATCTTCGCCTAAACCTGTAGTATAAGTCGAACGAGGAAGAGTTTTTTTTGCGTCATTATACTGTTTACGCGAAATACTGTCTATATCCAGGATATGTCGGTAATGTGAGTGACTTACTACGTTTTCTCAGTCAATTCATAATTTATTTTTCAATATTTATTATTCAATATTTTAACATGATTAAAACCAAATTCAGCTTGCAAAGCGGCAGAATAAAACAGATTTATCTGAATTTATATTTGCACAGACCTGGCTCTGTTTTGATTGTAGGTAAGCCATTGAGCGACAACCTCTCACAGTCATCTCTTTTCCTCTTCTTTCTCGGCTCACATTCACTGTAATGCAAAAAAAATATTCGTATCGGTCTGGGAAGTTGTGCTCCAGTATTTAAATAAGCTCATTTTAGGACAAAGATAAATACCTCAAATGTCAGAAGAACTCAAAGAATGTGATTTTGAGAAATAATAAAGCAATATAATTTCTGTTGGTAAGCATTTGGTTTCAGAAACTCGATCGTCTACAACTAAACAGTTAAAAATTGGGAAGGAGAACGAAAATGGCATTTTTCCAAACACTACCTGTACACCACTGAAACTTTCTTGAAAGGGTTATAACTCTTTCGGACATTAGAAACCCGTGTTGAAACAATTGGCAACGGACATAATAATAAAATGTAAACAAAAAAATAAAATATAAAATATAATAAAATAAAATATATACGCAATTCTTATTAAAACAATTTTATGAGAACAACGAGGCTCAAATTTGCCTAAAAGTTATGAACAAGCTAAGAACAACTCGAGGCACGGCTTCAGATGCAAATGTAACTGCAATGTTTTATTGAGACAAAATTCTTCATAACATGTCGGTTTTCATTGCAGGTCACTGCAGTAAGAAACATTGAGTGAGTAGAAAAGAAAATCAATTTAAGAGCAATTAGTTTGTCTCAATAAAACCTTGAGTATCTGAATATGTTCTGTCTTCTGCTCATGTGCGTGTTTGTGTGTGTGTGTGTGTGTGTGTGTGTGTGTGTGTGTGCTTGTGTGTCACCGACCATATTTTGCAAACTGTGAATGCAATTGGCGATCTGGCATTTTTAAACCTATGGTTATTACAGGTCGCCAGTAACCATTTCTTTTCTATTATTGAAAGATATATTCAATTTATATGAAAAAAATGGAAATAAAAGTGGTTGTTGAATTAAACCTCAAATTGTACATAACCTTATGAACGAGCCTCGGCCAAAATAACCACAATTTACTGGTTCTTAAAATTTTAAAAAGCACGTATGTATATTTTTGAAAAATTAAACTGTTAGTTTTTGACACTACGAGCTTCCAGTTTTTATCTTCAAGAGTATTCGGTCTCCCTACACATTCATAGGAGAAAAAACCCAGTATATGTGTATTTTTTGTACAAAAACGAAAACATTGTAAAAAAAATTGAGGTTGAACTTGCAGGTTCTTATTAAGAAAAGCTTATACACATATTGTGTGTGGAATAGATTCCTCACCAAATCCGTTCTTAAAATACAAACACCCACCTGTTTGTCCTCATTAGATGGGACGCAAGTTCCGAGCTGGAGTCGGAGCTGGTCAGCGGAAAGCTGCTTCCCATCGATAGGCGCATGAGCATCAGCTGACGGACATCCAGGGAACTGGGCCCGAGAAATCCATTGTGCAGCACTGAGGAATGTCGGGATAGTGTGAGCCCTTTGATTATCAGTCTCCGTCTAATTATGTTCGTTTATACGGGTTAAATGCGCAAGAGAGTTGTATGAGAACTAAGTGACCAAATGTAGATGAGCGTTAAGTCTAGTGTATGCGCGCAATCAAACGAGGTTTGGAATTCGCAAGAATTGAGAAGAGTCGCTCAATACAGGCCCTGTTACACTGCGCAATTTTCTCAGCAACTTGTCTCGCAATGGTTGGAAATGTAGCGTTGCAAGTTGCCGAAGTTTAATGTTGAGACCCTGTTACACTGTGCAATTTTTTCAGCAACTTGTCTCGCAATGCTCCTCGGAACAAAAAAACAAGAAGTGTGTGCATGCGCCCTTGTTAAAACTGCCATACACTGTGCAATGGTGTTGTAAGTTGCTGCAATCCGTTGCGAAAAGTAGAGCTGAGTTTTACTTCGTGCAACGCTTCGCGCAACAAAAAATTGCGAGACAGCACATGTTACACTGTGCAATCCTCCAGCAACTTGTCTCGCAATGGCATTGCGAGACAAGTTGTTGAGAAAGTTGCACAGTGTAACAGGGCCTTAATGAACGTGCGAGACTCTTAACAACTCTAAATGAAATTTAGAACTTTTTCAAGGTTGGTAAAATCCTTTGAGAATCGATGAGAGTGCACGAGAGCTGGCAGTCAAACGAGAGAGAGAGTTCTCATCAGCTCTGGTATGACCAGCTTTACATTGAGAAGTTTTTAAAATCAGTTAAAGTAAATTGTTTTTATTCATATTTATATTCTTCTTCTTATTATTATTATTATTAATATTATTAACGTTCTCATTATCATTTTTGTTATCAACATCATTATCATTATAATTATCAGCATCATTATTATTATCATTATCAATGTCATTACCGTTATCGTTACAATTAACACTATGTTTAACATGGTGATCACCAAAAGGTAGAAATATTATTAACACAAAAAAGTGAGTTGCAAGTTTAAAAACAACCAAACTTCGACAAAACCCTGATAATAAACGCTGTCGAAAAAGTTTGGTATTTACAAATTAACAACTCGTTATCAAATTAGTTAGCATTATCGGGGGTGCCATTGTTGTCAACTTCGTTCCCAGGCTCTTTCCTCTCCCGAGAGAAAGACCCTGGTTGGGTCTGGTCACGTGTCACCCAGATTCTAGGTAGTAACAAAAAAAATCGAACATGTGCATTTGTTTTGACAAAAACATATTATTTTTCTTTCTACACTAGGCTAAATAAGAACAATAATCAGTTTTAAGCACATCTTCAGCATTTATTTTATTTTTTACCACCCGGAATCTGGATGGCACGTGACCAGACCCAACCAGGGTTTTTCTCTCGGGAGAGGAAAGAGCCTGGGAACGAGGTTGCATTGTTGTTATCGTCATCGTTCTTAATATAGTTATAAATTACTGACCTCGTTGATCTACCGGCGAATCTGGCCCGTCCGAGTCTGGTGGGGTTAGTGGTACATTGTTGTAGTGTGTAGCGAAGTTCGGTATATCGATGGGTCTGGAGAAGAGAGTATTACATTTAGCTGTAGAAATAATACCATTAAAAATAAGCAGCTCGCAAAATTCAATAAAGTTTTCACCACGAAATGTGCCGCTGAACGTATTTGGTATTATGCAAATCAAGTGATGCTTTAATGCTGCAATACTTTAAAAAGCCTAAGAAATGAAAAATTGTTACCTTTCTTAAACTGAAAGGATGGCGTTGAACTTTTTTAGTACCAATTTTTGTTCTTGCGGTATTCCTGTTTGAGTATTTAACTTGATGACGTCATAGGTTGTGTACCTTGAGTTGTTAAGTAGCAAAAGTTTTGTTATTGCAAACAATTCCATAGCCTTGCTGGTGAAAGTTGGCACAGTAAATGTTACCAGCTCAATGTCACATTCTCAAAGCATACGCCCCTCCACATACAACTTGCCAACTTTCATCAGCAAGGCCTCGAAAAGGTTTCTAAAAACAGTACTTTTGATACCAAACAAGTCAAGGAGCACAACATATGACATCACTCAGAAAAAAAAATTAAAACATGAATATCTCAAGAACTATAAGTGATATTGAAAGAATTTTAACGCCTTCCTTTCAGTTCTAGAAAGATCTTTAAACTAGCACATAAAAGTCGATACCAATTTTTCCTTTCATAGGCACTTAATGATGTACTCTTAAACCAGCGGCTGTGTGCTGTTCTATATATCGATGTCTGAAGTTATCAGTTGTACATCACAATCTATGAAATGATCGTAAGACTAGTCTGTAACGACGCTGGCACAAGGTAATCTAATCCAATTTAATCTGATCTAAACTAATATAACCTAATCTAACAACCATAAAGTACTGAAATCTAACTCTAGTTTTAACCTTACTTGATCTAATGTAATCCAATCCAAACTGAACCGGTGTAATCGTATTTCTAGTACAATATAATGCAACTTGACGCTATGTGGTGTAACATAATGCTATGCAACCTATTCTAACTGCACACGTAAATCTAATCTAACTTTATAGTGTGCTATCCAACATAATGTAGTTTAACCTAATAAATTGTTATTGCTAACGCAAATCTGTTGTAACTTAATGCAGTTATGGGTGATCTAATATAATACAGTGCAATGTAGCACAATGTAATTTCATGTAATGTAATGTGATATAAAGTAATGCAACACATAGCAGTGTTATCTTATTTTACTCAGGGAAAGTTCCAAACAAGACGCAGCAGAAGAGGTAAAATCTAGCAACTTTACAGTCTATTTTTCTTGACAATTTTGTAGATCTCAAAGACGAAGGGGAGCTTTTGGCTCCTCTTATAAGTATCTCCTATCTTTTCGTTTTTTCTTTTAAATGATGGATAACTTATGTCTTTGAATACACCAGCGTCATACTTACAGTCCCGTCGTTACACCGCCGCATTCAAACTTTGGTCCTGAGAAAACAACACAGATAGATACTCGTGAGAAATCATTCATGCTAAACCCTCCTTACCAATCTACATGCATTCCTTAAAAACTGGTTAGGAGAATCTGCAATTCATCTTAGAAAATGTTGTTTCTGACCAGTTTCCTGATAACCATTATTAAACTAGTTATTTTGATTTGAGTTTGGTAATAACTAGAAAGATGTTGCCCGATAATCTGCCACATGCAGACAAAGCTAACGGTGTGGAGAGATTGACGTTTTAATGTGTATAAGAAGAGACTGGAAAGCAGCGAAAGCTACGTCCGAAATCTCTTTCCAAGTGTCTCTTGGCATTTTCAAAATGGCGGAGCAATACGCGCAACAGACAGACAGACAGAGAAAGAATGAAAGAGATACAGAAATAGACTGAGACAAAGACTGTCAAAGGCAGCCGAGACAAAAAAGACGGAGAAATAAAATTAAAAACAGAGAGATAGAGGCAGACAAACAAAAGGACATAGATGCATACGTACAGACAGAGGCAGAGACATAGACAGAGACAAAAAGAGGCATAAAGAAAAAAGGACACATATAGACAGAGCGAGTGAGAGATCTTGACCCAGTCATAAACTGGTTGCCAATAAAATGCACTGATTAAAAACAAACACAACTTAAACAAATAAATCGTTCCTAAACAAACTTTGGAGTTCCACCCTTAGCGATTCGTTCTTTAGAAAGATTCAAATTTGCCGATTCGTTCTTTAGAAAGATTCAAATTTGCCATTCCCGGCCTGTCGCACCTGAAAAATAGAAGCGTTAAGCGGGCTTAGCTTTGAATGAAGCGGACTGACCTGTATAAAACATAACTCCAGGCTGCGTGGAGATTGGCTGTGGATGAGAGTGAGCCTGCACTTGGTCAGTGGAGTATGCTAAGTTGAGATGCGTGTTGTCATCCAGGTATCTGTTTTAAAAGCAAAACTTTTCATCAGTCCTTATTAACAGTCAATGAACAGTAGAGTACAAAAGAATACAAAGACAGAGAAACCGAAATTTTTGCTTCCCTCAAACCTTTCCCTTTCACCACCAGGGGTTCTTCATAGCTACGTGACAATTAAACAGAAAATCAAACTTCTCTTGAACCGAATGTTATGAGGGTCAATCTCAACAACTTTTTTTCTAAGTTGCAAGACAGAAACTGTCGTCAGGGAATGTGATACTGAGCTAACAGGAGCTACAACAACTGAATAACTTCCTCTTGTTTGACGTACGTGTAGGTATGCCAATGATTTCTGGTAAGGAATTTCGTCTTCCAAATATATTTCATCCTACTAACAGGATTGCCACTGTTATCTGGATGTGCAATTCAAGGACTTTTCCAGGAACTTCTAGAACCTTCTCGAGCAAGTTCAAAGATTTCCTGTACCAAATAAAACATGATTGGTATACTAAAAAGCCATATTTTTCTGTACGCTAATTCAGCAACGGTCGAGCTATGCAAAATTTGCTTCTGGGGAAAATAAAGCCTCCCTTTTTGTTTCCAAACATTGTTCCATGGAAGGTAATATGTTCGGTTAAGGCAAAAAGCTCATTTGGGTTATTTTTTGCAGTTAAAGGTGGAAAATATTGCCCATTTCAGGATTTTCAAGGAACACAACCATAACTCAAGGACTTTCCAGGGTTATTTTCCCATTTCCAGGACTTTCTAGGATTTTTAGGACCGTGGCAACCCTGTACTATTAGTACTAAGTCAATTTCTCGTTAAAAGGATTGCGATAATGTCACAAACTTTGCAATACGAAAGACAGGCGAAAGAACACTTTTAAACAGGAAACACAGAGATCTTGCATAGCGATATTTTAAAAGTGATTTCCTTCGAGGAAGTCAGTCAACATTTGACGTATTGCAACACTCGATACAGTCGAGTTTGATCAAAACAATATATATGTACTAAAAAAAGTAAATTCTGCTCTTATGATCACAAATCCCAGCCTGGATTGTTCTTAGCTTGTTCTTAACTTTTGACTTTGTTCTTAACTTAACCAGAGACCTTGCCTAACTAAGTTAAGATTTTCCGGCAAGTTACTAGCAACTGATATAACTTCCTCCTGTCTTATCGATCATTCAGTTTGGTAACTATTCAAGTTTGGATAAAAACTGAAAACTCAAAACCCAATATCGCGACCACTTAGGATTGCTATGGAAAGCATTTAAACACCTCGTGGTTACGCTTAACTCAAAGTACGAAGCAAGCTGATTATATGTGCCAAAGATTATTTCAATTGGATGAACTGTGTCAAAAGTGGCCAGGGGGGCGATTGAAGCCCCCCCCCTCCCTCCTCTAAGAACTCGTGTAACTTTTTTTCATCAAGGCTTCTAGGATTAACAATTAATTTCACAACAAATTATTGTAACAAATTTAAAGATTTCATTCCGCTGCATCGCCAGATTTCAACGGGCCAAAAAGAGATGTGAAGGCAAGCCAGTTCTGGTGTTTGAAAAGCCTCCAAAAAACGGTTTTTCCACGACAAACTTAACGTATCGTGATCTTGCTAGTCGAATTAAATAGTTGAGCAAAACTTATTTCATCATGACGTTTTGCAGCTATATCAGTTTTTTTTTATTAAAACTGACATACAAAGTTGTGTTTAGTGATTAAGCAAGGTAAAGTTAAGTGACAGCAGTTCCAGCTAAAGGGCAGTTTTTAGAAAAAATACTTGTGGTGATTCTTCGTACGCACGACTTAAAGTCAACAGCTTGTAGCGAGGCCTGGCATTCAGTCGAGGTCAACGACTCAGTAATTTAGAACAAAAACAAATACGTTCCACGTATTTTTCTTACTGAGGGAGGTAAAGCAAAAGTAACCGTTGACATTTCGATCTCAAAAAGCAGAGACAAGAGAAACAAACCAATGTACTTTGACCTCCAGTATTGAAACCCACGTGGTCACCTCTGGCTCACACTCGCGCGGTTTTCTTTAGTGCAGATAGTATTACCGCCACAAAACATTTGGAGGAGGGGGTTAAATGGTAAAAGGAAAGTAATTTTCCTTAACTCAACTCTCCAAAGCAAACTTTCGACACATCTCCTCACTGCTATGATTCCATCATACGGTCAGGTGTTCTCATTTTTTCGGACTTTTCTGAAGTTAGAGTTTAAAAACAAACTCATTTGAATATAAATTTATCAAATAACAGAAGCACTCGAAGAAAGCGGTTTTTAGAAATAGAGCTTTCTTTCTGGAGAGAGACAACCTGTCGATCGCAAAAAAGACAATTATTGCCTAAATTTCTCTTTGTTGTTCTGCGCGAACATGGTAGCAAAATCCAGCTTAACGCATGCATCGTTTGCAACACGCAAGTAAAATTTAGTGTTTTGGTGTTTTTCTGCACTGTGGCACTGGACAGGCACAAAGCTACCTGGATATGGGTTTAATTAACCAACAAGGGTTGATATGGTAAGTTTTCCGCCTGTGTGGTTTGGTGTATAGCAAACTTTCCAAGCGTTAGCCCTTCGTCGCAGCAGAATGGCTACCTAGGCTCGAACCACTCATGGGAATAAATACCCGTCGACAATCTTTGTTGTAACTGATCTGTCATTTTCCCCAAACTCGTGCTGGGTTTTTTCGTCGGTACAACTTTGAAATGGTTGAAATGTTGACTTAGTAGACGTAACGGAAGCAGAGTTATGACAGACAACCCAGCAAACGGTCAAGGGCAGTACGCGGAAGAACGCCACGTGTGCCAAACAGACAAAGAAATGGCTCACGGTCGAATAGTAGCTGAAAAAAACAAACTGGTTGCAAAACTTAAATAAACCGGCTTCAAAAGGGGTGTACAAAGTTGCGTTTTTTATGTTGGACGAACTGTGACTCTGCACACTGTTTTGTTCAATAGGTTAGCCCAAATGCTTTTTACTGATTCGTTCCGGGATTCGTTATTCATATGCAATTCAATACCTTTTGTGTTTTATGCAGGGTCAGATACAACTAACAAAAGTAATAGAGAACAACACATTACATTAACTAATGTAATTTGAAATAGATACAGTGCTGCGAATATTTCCCCCAGTCCAGGAAGCTGCATGTCTTTGAAGCTGTACTGTAATACTTTAAAGGCAGTGAGGCGTGCATCTGTTTCAGCCTGAATATCAATAATAAGACTAACAACATATCACAGCAGTGTGTTTAGACTTTAAAGGCTTAAATGTGTTTTTCCTTTGCAAGAAAAGGAAGGTTAACTTTTAGCAAAAAGAACACGTAGGAGAAAGTGACAAAACAAATCAATATAACACAATACAGTAAAAACCCGCGAGTAAGAACCTGTATTTTTGCAAGTTAGGCTAAACAGGTTCTTACATAAATGGTATGTAACAAAAATCTAGGGTCATTAGGTTCTTAATAGGTTCTTAATTTCTGGGAAGTTTTACAATAGCACTGAACTTATTTACGGTAAGTTATGGTGCTGAAAATTAATAATTTCAGTAATAATGTTCATAATATGATCACATGTTCATTACAAGTGATTACTACTAACTTTGTATGATAGTGATTACTAAATAATGCTCATTTGTAGGTCTCTATCTAAGCCCACTGTTTTCTACAAAAATGGTTATATTTAAAGAATTAAGAGCCTGATTTGAAATTTAAGGCTAAATAGGTTCTTACATAGAGGGGGTATAACTGATAAATTTTAGCCTAACAGGTTCTTAAAATTTAGGTTCTTACTCGTGGGTTTTTACTGTACAGCACATTAAAACACAATACAACACATACAATGCAATACAATACAACATAATGCAACACAATACAGCACATAATACAAAACAATACGATATGCAACGCTACAATAAAAATGGATACGATATATTGCTATAAAGTACAGTACAATACAATAGTCAATAGGCGAATCTTTCATGACGTCATTGTTTACATTCTACTTCATTAGCATACACTTTCAGGTAGAGAAAGAAACAAGACAAAATAAAATTGAATATGAATTTTAAGAAAGCTGGTCGAGGGAAATACTGGACTAAACTTTCGGTTCTGTCCATATAATTTTAAAGAAAATATAGATGTTCATAAAAACTCGAAACAGCTGGGTGGCAAAATAGTTAATGAGCCATACATTCTTTGTAAAATTTCCAGGTTTTAAGCACGCGTCACACGAAAACTATTTAAAATATCGGCTTCATATTTTTAGACGAAGCTAATTTTGTGAAGTTCTTTCAATATTCAGAACAGAGCGATTTTGTAGCTCGAGTAAAAACAAGGGTACATATGCTAATGACTCAAAAATGTAAACAAAGATTCGCCTATACAACACAATACGATACGATGCGATACAATTTAATACAATAAAACACAATATAAAACAATATAACACAATACAGTACAGCACAATAGAGTAAAATACGATACAAAACAATATGTTATTAAACACCAGACACTGGATATTGAATTTCCGGTGATCTGATTGGCTCTCTACTCATGGTATAACTCTGCAATTTGTCCGAATGTGGAAACTAACACTTTTATCACAGAAAATATTCCCACAAAAATGGCGAGAATTGGGGTCGGAAACAAATAAAGTTTGAGATATTCTTATCTAGTGTTTGGTGTTTATTGAAACAGATATTCCTGTCACGCTTGTTGGATATGAGCTAAAGATAGCCGACTCGATGCTTCGCACCTCGTCCTCTATCTAAAGCTCATATCCAACGCACGTTCGTGAAATAATTGTTAAATATAAAACAATACAATACAACACAACACCACACAGTTCAATACACTGCGATACCTTACAATATGAATCGATACATTACTTTACATTACAACACAACAACTCAATACAATATGCTGGTAAATGTCGGAATACAATCACTTCGTGTAGGACGCAACAAACAGGCTACTGTTCGTCGTCTATTTTAGAAAAACAAAACATGAAAACGTCAGTTTTGGAGTTTTATACAGAATGTGAGCAGCTGAAAATAAATTGCATGCGCTGAGCCGAACATTATTTCATTCTTTGTGCTGAATTTAGGAAGAAAACTGCTAGTTTCTCACTTGCAAACACATGCAAAATAAAAAAGAAACGAATGACTTTAGAAACAATAAAAAGGTAGATTGGAAGTTAGAATTTCAGCGCCCTCGCTGCTTAAGGTCCAAATTACCAACAGTCTGAGGAGAGGTATAACTCGCTTTAAAATGTATGTGAACAAGTAACACAGAATACGGCCACGGTAAGGCTAGGACTGGGCAGTCGTATCAAAATATTTCACTTTTGGCAGTCGATAGTGGAGATTGTGAGGAATTCGTCAACTTACATGAAGATTGTTTCCTCAACGCTGATTTGTTTTATTTCAGTTGGAAATTTAGTAGGAAGATCAACAAAAACGCCAGCAACGGCAAAACCATATCTTGATCATTGTTTTCTTAATAAGCAATTTCATGTTTATCTTATTTTTCTTTCAGTTTCTCGATTGAGCTAATATTTTAATAGTAATCTGGTAGTTTATGATTGGCTTTTCGCCTTCGCTAAAATGAGTGCAAGTTGAGCTTTTCACAATTCACACCGGCTAAGTAAACAAAATGTTCAGTTCTGCTAGTCGAACATTCCGCTCCATTGCACTTCGTTACATTGCATCGCATTGCGTTAGATTACATTACAGTACATTACAGTACATTACAGTACATTGCATTACCATATTTTACAATATCCACTCTTACCTTATCTTATTTTATTTTGTTTTATCTTATCCTATCCATTCTTATCTTATCCTATCCTACCTTATCTTATCTTACCTTAAATCTAACCTTACCTTTCCTTGCATAACCTTACCGAAGCTGTTAAACTTAAGGTCGATGTAAACGGACGCAACAAGTCACAACATTGTTGCGTATTGTTGGCCAACGATGTTGCGTCCGTTTGTATGGACCTAAAAATTTGACCAGTTCCATGATCAAACTACAAGAAACAACGGCCAACAAGTGCGAACATTGTTGCTATTCCATGCGGATGCAACATGTTGGGCCCAACAATGTTGCGTGTTGTTAGCCGTCAATGCTGCGTCCGTTAGAATGGGCGTTTACCTTATCATGTTTTACCTTACCTCCGACTACACTTCATTACCTTGCCTTACACCTTTTTACTTTATTTTATTTAATATTTCCTTACTATTGTTTATGGTTAAAAGTTACAACTTTAAAAAAGCGCATTTAAGTATTTGAAAAACAGCGTAAGAATATATTGAGAGTACCGTCTCCCAAGTGGTGTAGTGAGAATAATACACTTGTAAACATGTAATCATGCATGTTTTTACTCGATTCGGGAAAACATCAGGGGTTTGTTTGGTATCGCCATGGTTATTTTAGGTCGATTTACGGTCTCGCCAAAATCCAAACCACGATTCGACCAAATTCGCCTTGATATTTACCGGAAACCTCCACGATTACATATCAAGGCAAGATGACGCATCCATTGTTAAACCGGCACTAATCGTGACCTATTCCCACATATAATGCTTCCTTTGTTACTTACACACTTACTACTGACTACTATTATTTCGTCTGAGCTTTTCAACTTGCTTTTGGTAATACTAAGAGTGTAAGTGTAGATATAATTAACTGATAGTTTATCGCTGATTAAATAATTGTTTACTACTACAGTCTACTACTACTACTATCACTATTACTCTTACTACTACAACTACTAAACTTACTATTACCGCTACTACTATTACTACT
>JAOBRG010338126.1:0-14842 GCA_027574985.1 Umimayanthus nakama | reverse complement strand
GTACGGACCGCTAGCTCTCGATCACCTTTTCAAAAGCGGAATAACCAACAAAGCCTTAAAATAAACATCTTATTAGCTTCGTTTGCTCGGTCCGTATGGAAAGTTATGGATCCTCGTTTTTTCCTTCCCTTTTTTCATGGGCCATAAAAGGAAGGAAAAAACTCGGTCCATAACTTGCCGTACGGACCTCGCACTCGGCTAAAGAGGTATGTAATAATGGGCTGATTCAGGGCGTCATTGTTACCACAGTGTTATGCGTACCAACGAACTATTTTAAAACGACCGAGCTTAAACCGTACATACGGACTGCACTGTTTTGGGGTACCGAAGGGGTCGTTTGCTAGGTTTGGTGTTTAGGCTCAGTTTAATACTACACCTGCGTCACTCTTCTACTAAAAGGCCCTGTTACACTGCCATTTTGCTCAGCAACTTGTCTCTCAGTTATATTTCGTTCCGCGGAGCAATGCAAGACAAGTTGCTAAGAAGATTACGTAGTGTAACAGGGCTTTAATTGAATTTTATTGAACAACTACAATTCTGCCACAAAACAACTTGGTCATAACAACATCTAGGTTCAGAACACATGCTAGCTAGGAGCGATTTATTTCTCGTAAATAATCGTATACACTTTAAGTCTTACAAAAATAACTCATTTATTTTAACCTTTATACTGATAATTCTGACTTACGAGTGAATTGTTTCTAAGAACAAGTGTGTAAAAGTAATCAATTCATTCAGTCAAGATTTACTGCATATAAAAACTCAATGCAACTGTACAAAGTCTATCAATGAAAAGGAGAGAAAGATCCTAGAAGTATTTTCTTTCTCTCTGCTAACTGTAGACTAAGTTCGCCAACGTAAACATTCTTGGATGTGGACATCTAAAATCTCTTCATAAGGATTACAACTTCACAGGGTTAATACCTTGGTGCTACTGATGTGTATCTCAAACACTAGAAAGTTGTTACTGCTATCAAGGAATTCCTACGATATTGTATGATCCACAAAAATTGATCATTGCCTCCATGCAAAGGATCAGACAGCTACCAGCTTTCAACTAACAAGCCACGAATGTTTAAAATTATACAGTGTATAATAATTATGCTATTGCTAGAAGTTTCAATGCTTCGCTAAAAAGTCATTCTCATGACTAAAAATCTGCTTGTGGTAACATCGTGTAGTCAGAAGCACAATGGCAATGTCTTTCCAAAGTGAACCGTTACCACTTACAAATATAAAACTTTGGTTGTTTGACAAATGTACTTGTAAAAAAATGGTTCAACCCATTGCTTCAACAAACCTAGCACTAATAAAAATCAGGTACACGTCAAAAAAAAAAAAACAGTCCTTGTCATGTAGTTAAAACATGGTTTGTTTTGAAAATACCTAGCAGTCCTTAGAATACATTTAGTTTTCTCAATCGGAAAACGAAATTTTCAGGAAACAACGTCAAATACCTCTCTTCAAAGGTACATGTAGAATTATCATTGAGCTTCCTTTCATTCAAAAAACAAAACATGGCAAAGATATGTGCGTGTGGCTTTTCTCTTTTGCTTCTCCCAGATATATAGAAAAACTCGTGATTTTAAAAACTCATTTCCTGTCTGTGTCAGTTGGTTGACTATAAATATTGCTACGAAAACAGCCAAATGAGATCAGTGAGAACTAGCACATAAGGAACTCGACATTTAAATCACATTCGACGAACAACAGGTCACAACAAAAAACATTGCCATGATTTCACAGAATTAACCAAATGTTAGTAGTCTTTCAATTGAAATCATACTGGTGCAAAAAAAAACAAACTATATTTTACCACATTACGATGTCATTACTTTCCAAGAAATTTCAAAGTATAGCTGAAAGTATATCTAGAAAAGACAACTGTTGTACACGTTTTTAAGATGCTTTATGGTCTGTCTAAAAATAAGATACCAATCATTATTTTTAATAAAATTTTTATTTGCGTTTAACTTCAAACCTGTTGACGCTAAAAACCGAACAGAAACTTGTTATCCGAGCCGGTGTGACCACAATATAAGACAACTTTTAGTCTTTCAGTGTCTTGCTCCACATGCGAACAAACGCAATTACTTTAAATGTAAAATGGGAGACTTTTAGTTATTCCAAATCTATAAACCCTACAGCGTCAGTGATATTAATCTTTTAAATCTCAACAGTAAGCCACGTTACCAATGGCAGCATAATGAAAATGGTGCAACTTTTGGCAACTACAAGCCAACTAACATGTAATATTTTTGGTAAAAATACTAAATCCAAAGTGAATCTGTGGCAATGAACTTACCATAAGCAATCAGCAGACTTGTCCAGTTGTGAAAAAACTCAGGAGAGCAATACATTGTCTGTGCATTGTAACTAGTGTCTGGCTAAATATCACAACCAACTCTTCATTTAACCTCAAAAGCAATTCCTACAAATAAGCGTCCTCACACCCAAATTTTAGATGAGCCAATGACAAGAATTCAGTCTTACCACACTTAATGGGTGGGGAAATATGAAGATCAACTAACTTTAATTGTTGAAATCACAATGAAAAATGTCCCTTCAACTTGCTATTATTAACAAAGAAATTAAAAGGTCAACAGGCGTCACCAAGATATTTTGAGAGGGAATCGACTGAAGGGGGAAGATAAAACAAATCGAATGAGATTATTCCAATAGGATTTTTTCTAAAAATTAAAGGAGACTTTCCAATTTCTTGACGTTCAAAGGGGGGATCGTTCGCACCTGACGACACCCCCCAGCTACGCCTCTGGTCAATCACTGGCAAGTAAAAAGAACATCCAAGAACTTCAAACAACACCAATCTATGTTCATTTCTATGTTTAGTTTGAAAACTTAACATGCATATAAAAAATTTAAGTCTATACTACTTGTAAGAAAAACAAAAAAATGATCTTAAATCTTTAAACTAGCTGCTGATTTTATAGTAAAATTTCAGTGCAATGTCATTGTTTAAATTTTGCCTCATAAACTTTATATGGTATAAACCCAACTTCTCGGTTCAAACAAAAAGAGTTTTCCATAAATCAAAAAAGCATGGCACAATTAGTAGTGACCTTAGTTCTGAACTTGATTTGTTGAATACTACTGAAGTAATGTGCCAGTGGAAATATCAAAACTTACAAAGAATGTATGACTGAAAGGAACACAAGAAATTTCTGAAATTATTAGACATTTTCAGTGAGTACTGCTTGTTTTGTGCTTTACTGAAATTTTGAACTTATTTAGTTTGAAGACTGTATAGTATGATAAGGTTGTGACTTAAAATTTAAACAATGACAGCATCAGATCACTGCCTATTGATACGTCCTCTGAGCTAAGGAAATCACCTTCGACATTGTATTTTTTCCTACCGCTTATGTCTTAAGGCACAAAACAAGTATATTTACTAGGTGCATGTATAATTTGGGTGAGCAAGATGCTTATTAAGGGCATAAAACTAAAGCATACCAGTTTTCCCATTGGTGTGTATACAATGACACACTGTAAGATTTAAAAAACTATTCTGTGACAAAGTTCATACTGCTTTCTTCTCTCCACCTGAAAAATAAAATAGCAGTATACCAGTAAAATAGCTGTGGCAACAAAGTACAAGAAAATATAGTCAATGGGTAGTTCCAGAAATTGCCCATACCCCTACCACAGATGCCAACAATGCCTTCTGTCACTTATTGTATGAAAAATTTGAAAATGAGGCCTAGAATTCATAGATTATGCGAACCCTGCAAGATGATAGAGTACATGTAAATGTTAAGGACTTCCAAACAAATTTCTTGGTATGAGTTCCTTAAAAAACAGCAATTTTTGGCATCTTGGCTCAAGAGGCCTATACTAACACTTTTTTGCTTAGAAGATCACAATTTATCATAAGGTACATAACCAGCATTATAGTGAAAACCATTCTTAAGGTCTCAGTCCCATCTTAGAGGTCAAAAGTTACACCTCAAAATTTGAATAAACATAAAATCTTTATTATTTTTGCATACATTTGCCCAACAAAAACTGATTTTGGTAATGAAATAGTGCCAAAGCTCTCTATTTTAGTTGGTTGTCATATCAGCCTTTCAGTTGTTTGCCATACTGAAGAAGCATTTGTTTTTGTGTCAGTGGCTGTTCATATTTCCCCAATAGGAAGCACAGTGCATCACTGCATATGCAATCCTCTTTTCCAAAACACAACTGCTCATACTACAATGTTTGCTATCCATAGATGACATATTTTGGTGTGGGACACTAAAATCATTGAACATGCTTTACTTTTAGTCGATACTTCAAACAATGTTATGGACCAATTTTACTCAAAATAAGTCTTTTCAAGTAGAATTAAAGATGGCGAACTTGAAATGGACTAAATCAATGCAAAAGTTGAGTATTTAGTTCGTTTCTAGATGCAGTTTTTCATTGTCTGATACATGTACAACATCAATGAAATAAGAAAAAAAGGAAACTTAGCTGTAATGAAACTTAATAAAAGTTGCTGCAAATGAAGAAAATAGAAACAAGGAAATTTTAGTTAGGTTAAATAAGCTACTCCAAGGAAAGATTCAGGACAGTTAAGTTAAAGTTTGTTTTAGAAACAGTTTCACTCTATTCCTCAAAAAAATGTGCTTCAAAACTGAGCTCTGGTATATTCTTGAGTCACACTGGAAAAACCAATTTTTCAACTCAACTGTTACTTCAAGAGTAATACAGCAGAGGAAATCAAAATAAACTGTATTTTATGACCTTGCAGTGTGATCGCAGATCGACACAAGGAGTATTGATTTTCACACCAACATTAAATATTTATTCACAGTAATTTTACCATGAAAAGTTTAATTGAATCACTTTAAAATAATTTCTAAAGGTATATAAATTTTTTTTTGTTTTTTGACCACTTTTTCATCCCTTCTGACTGGGCTAAGGGACCGGTCATTCCTTTCGGCATATGGCGGAGTTGGGAAAAATAGATCCCGGGCCACAAAATATTTTGTCCTTATTTACACAGGCTATGAAATTTATCTAGCCCAAAAGATACGGGTCACAAATTGTTTTTACCTTTTGCAGACACCAGTGTTGCCAGGAAAATTGCATTTCAGATATAAAGTGCTTGTGGAAACATACATGCACAATGTACAGTAGTGTTCACAAAAATTTTTATGTTTGCTGCAATCAGGGTATTTTGGAGTCTATCTTGTTTCGGTCGCGTCAAGCCTACACAAATTTTCTCCGGTTTTCTTTTGTTTCACTGTGCTGTCATTTAAAAATAGATCTGTCTTTGAGACACGAACAAAACTTTTTTATGTGCCTTTTTAAAAACCAAAGTTGGTGCCATAAATAATGACCAGTCCCTAATACCTTAAATCATTTCTGGGAAGCTTAAGCCAAGTTATGTATGGAGTGTCAACAAGCAAAGAACTATGTAAGAATTACCTTTTAGGATGGAATACCTATGGGGCTTCCTTATAATTTGGCTCTGTTGATACAAAGTAATCCTCCAGCAACGACTGTAAATATTCAAAAGTTGGTCTTTCCCATTCATTCTTCTTCCAACAGTCCAACATTATATTGTACAGGGAATCTGGGCAGTTGACAGGCTGCGGCATACGGTAACCTCTCTCCACCTGGGATAGCACTTCAGCATTTGTCATACCTGGGTATGGAGTACGCCCATGTGTAACTAGCTCAGCTACTAGCACACCAAATGACCAGACATCAGACTTAACAGTAAACCTGTTGTACAAGGCAGCCTCCGGAGCAGTCCATTTAATAGGAAACTTGGCTCCTTCTTGTGAATTGTATTCATCTTCAATAATCCTGGCCAAACCGAAATCAGCTACTTTGCAAACGTTGCCATCACCAACAAGGATGTTCCTTGCGGCCAGGTCACGGTGAATGTAATTGTGGCGCTCCAGGTATGCCATCCCAGAAGCTATCTGTGCTGACATGTCAATTAGTTGTGGAAGTCTGAGATCTTTGCCTGCCCCATCTTTCAGGTACTCCAACAAACTTCCATGCTTCATCAACTCTGTCACAATGTAGATGGGTTCTTCTTGTGTGCACACAGCGTACAACTACAAGAGCATAGGAAAGTGTTTACTAAGTTATATAAAACCAAACTAAATCACAAGCAAGTGTCTACTACTATCTGAAAACTACATGGAGATATAAATGAGCAACTCCAGAACTGTTGCTTAAGCTCATTCACTAGTTCAACAGCATTGGTCTAGCAGTTAACCTGTTAAACATTTGCGAAATTAGCATTTTTTCTAAAGACTCAAATGCTTCCATATCTTTACTCCAAACCAACAAGTTGTCTCCCAAGGAAAATAGAAGCAGAACAGTCATATGGCTCAACAAAATTCCAGATAAAACACTGGTACTGCAAGCACTTAAGAGCAGGTTTCTCAAGGTCTAGGAGAACTAATATCAGACATAACAGCATGAACTAGCTCCACAATGTCAAAGTTCTATAGTAGAGCTTAACTGGTTACAAGTTATCTTAGGACGGGTCCACACCAGGGATTTCAAAACAGGGTATCATACATTACAAGTGATGCCAACTAGACACTTGTGTCTGTTGAAGTGTGTTATAACCATGCCACTTTATAATCTTGAGCTGCACCATAAGGCATTAACATTCACACTTTCAAAATATGTTGTAAGGTTTTGCTCTTTGGCTCTTGGCTCAAATTACAACTAGTATAATGTATACAGCTTTTTAGATTTTCAAAGAAAAAATAATTACTTATAATTGGCCATTAAAACTTATGTTAGGTTTGGCTAGCAACATTCCCCAGTTACTGACCAGCACTCAAACAAGTAAGTTTGCATCCCTGCACATGTATGTAAGTGAACACAAATCTACTAAACTTTTCTTGCCTAAGTATGATAATGAAAAATTAACAAACTAACAACCTCACCTGAATCAAGTTTGAATGGCGCAATTTCTTCATGATCTGAGCTTCCTCCAAGAAAGCTACAACAGACATGGTTCCTTTCTTCAGTGTTTTCACAGCCACAGGAGTAGTGTTATTCCACATGCCTTCCCATACTTCTCCAAACTGGCCCTGACCAAGTTTACGGTCCAGTCGAACTGATTCACGGGGGATCTCCCAGGCGTCTTTTGTATTGTAGGATAATCCTGCAGTATCTGGCTTGTCACCAGGGCAAGGCAATAACAAGCGGCAGCATAGTCCATCAGAATCTTGTGTATAATGTTCGACAAGCACGTGAAGACTAGAGAATGGAGCCCTGGTTGTGATGTAATAACCACCTGTATCAATTTTACGTATTCGATAATGCTTAACATTTGCTCCATCGCGGACTGATAACGAATAGTTTCCTGGTGATGTTTCTGATTCACGGATGAGGAAGGTACCTGCTGGGTTGCCATGTTGCATGAGTTTCTTTTCTGCCTCAGCACGTTTGATTTTTCCAAAATACCAACTGCAAATTCAATAATAAAGTATTATCACATGGCATCAACATTGAGATCGTTCCTACCAACAAGATAAAAAAGAACAGAAACAAGTTTGAAAAAAATATGTTGGTCAAGTTTTCTTTCCTACTAGCTTAAAAGGAAATACCTTGGTTTGGTGGAAGTGAAATTTATGTTTCATGAGCACAAACTAGCATTTAGGGGGAAAAATAAACTGGAGTCAACTGAATCTTATCAGAAACATTATCCAACAGCATTAAAAATTGCATACTGATAGTTGTAACAATAATTTACATCATCATGCACATTTATTGCCTATGGGTTCAAATATTAAGCCTGAAAAGATAACAATAAATACAACAAGAGGCTGTATTAACAGTCTAACTCGGCCCATACTTTGTTGTATGCTTAGTAATTGTTCTTAAATTGACTGAATCAACATCTCTGCTCTGCAAAAAAGTTGATCCCACACAGCAAACTTTCTAAGATGAAAAGCTAAAGTCTTACTACTCATTAAGAAGGAAACTGTAAAGATGCTTCAGGAGAATTCAGCAACACCCCTTATGTTAGTTAGTAAGTGCCCACAGAATGGACTTGAGCAGTGATGAATCTAGGGGCATCATTGCGTCCATAGGTGCAACATGCTCACTTTGGTTGCAAAAATTAAACATCAGCGCATCCAAATGGATGCAGAGTTGCCACAAAGTAGTATCAGAAAAAGAAGCAAGACAGAACTGGTGGCTTCCAAACTAAAAAACTAAAATTTCCTGGATTTGGTCTTTATCATCTTCGATTAAATTGTGTTTGTGTTGATGCACAAAGCATTGAGTTTTATGATGTTTTCTTTGTTGTATTCATCTGTTTTGTTTCAGTACGGTTGAAAGTGATTCCTTCTGAGGAAGCCTGTAATATATTTTATGAACAAGGGGGCCTGGAATGAACTAGACTTGCTGGACACGTGACAAGACTCAAGATGGCGAAGAAGTTTCCATACTTTTTTTCATTCAAATCATTTTGCATTTGTGCAAAAAAAACCCCAGAAGATAAATGAATAGATTAAACCTCTTCAGAGCCCAAATGAAAACTTGTTCTTCATGGAATCTATTTTGTCATTGAAATACGGAAAATGCAACAGGTTTTTGATCGTAATCGCAATTTTTAAGTTAGCTGGACAAACAACTACATTTCTGTCTGGATGCAATGTCCATGCTTCTTTAAACTTCAAGTTGTTTGACTTTGTTTTTTATTGTGTTATTATGCAAAAAAAAAAAACAAGTGATGTATACACTTTAATTTTCCAAATTTGATTTTTTACAGTTTTCACAAAACTTTAGTATGAATTTGTTCTGCGCTTTGTTAAGAAGCAGAAAGGTTTACAGATACAAATTTTTACTTTGTCTTCTTTGGCGGACTTATAAGCCAGCCAAAACTTCTGCTGTAGAGTAAGAGAAATAAATTATTGAATGGCGGGGCTCTATTAAATATTCATAAGAAGTCTGTGTGTGGATAATGTTCGGCACAACACTATTGAAACAGCTTTAACTAAACGTTAACTATACATGAATTAGTGACCACTAACTTACTGATTATCTTCAAACCCATTTGGCAACTAATTATTAGAACAAAACAACACTAAAAGACAATCACATTTGTGTTTTGCAATATCTTATCTTGCCTCCCGGAAGTGAAAGTTGCCAATGCGTAAAACGCAGCCCCATTGGTATGCAGCCGCTCAGCTCAGTCAAGCCCCACTGAAAAAGCTCCTCTCGACCGCCACAACAAATTATATTTGAACAAATTTAAACACTGAATCTGCTTTGCTCCGAACAATCCTCATTTTCCGTTGACGAGTGATTGCAAGCAAAGACATGCGATGAAACGCTGAAATGTACAGAGTAGAAGGGATAGTCCTTCCGAAAACCCGAAAGTGAAATTGTCTCGCACTTTTTCTCAAAACCAAAGCTGACAAGCAAACTCCACATCCTGGATTGAAAAGCTCGGACAATAAATTATAAAGTATACGTCCGAAAAGTAAAGCAGTTAAACAAATTTAGAGTTACTCAAACTAGAAGCGATCAAAGATCGTTTACAAAACGATCCAGCACAACCGCCAACCGGCCGTTTACTATTTCCACATTTCCTCGACTCACGAAATCTCTCTTGTCAACAAAAAAAATATGCAAAGTATTCTTGCCTAACACTTACTCTTCTGATTGAACACTTTGTTCCGGGGCCACGTAGTTACTTGGTATGTAACCTTCTCTTTGAGTTGTCAGTGATTTCGCCAGCCACCAGTCGCCATCAGAACTGTCGATGATCTGCAATCGCTCGCTTTTCTTGAAACTCAAATCCTCATTAGTGCGAGCGTCATAGTCGTACAGCGCCACATAAATAAAGGTTTGTTTGGTTTGCTGTATAAAAGGCGAAGCTGTTGTTCCTCTTGCAACATAACCAGCACCTTGAAAAGGCGACGAAGCCATTCCAACAGAAGAAGAATGAGCGGGGCCGCCGGAGTTTTGGTTTCTGCCATAACCTGGACCATTGTTGGCCATTTGTTTTGGTTCCTCATTTCTGGCTTCATATTTTTTCTGTGTCTTTCCACAACAGCAACCCATGGTTGCTGTGCAAGTAAAGCAAAACTATTTGCTAAACTTTATAGGTCAAAACTCCAGAAAATACAATTCTTCGTTAGTGTATCTTCCTCGCCTCGGAAGATGGCGACGACCTCAGCTCAAAACGGGAGGAGTTTTACTCGTCTCCAGGCTTCCTTACGCTCGAATGGTCGCGCGGCTATGGCGGTGGCTCCAAACATCAAATGAATGAATGATTGCGTTTAATTTCGTGGATGATAATAGAAACGAGGAAATGACACCAACAGGAAGAACAGTGCTGTCGTCATAACGATAAAACTAGAGGCAAGCAGTAGCTATGCACGTAACTTGAGATGAAGATGTACTTTTAAAGAAACTAATTACGCAAATGAAGTGGTTAACACGAGGACTGACGCAGTCGAGTCAAGTCTAGTTTTATCGAAACTTTTTTGTTTTCAACCCATGTTGGACTCTAGTCAACAAATAGTATTCGCTAATCCAGGCAGACTATTGGCTGTTACGATAGAATTAGTGAGTCGGTCAGATCCAAAAACGTGCCGTCCAACTCGCCAGGCGGACTTTTTCTGCGTCCAAATTTCGACCGCACAATTACTACGGGTTTTCCTTCATTCTTTTTTTCAACTTCTTGTGGTGTTATCGTTATGCATTATGTCTTTTGGTACGCATTTTTCGATCTCAAAGTTATATGTAATGCAAGTTCTGCTAAAAGAAAAAAAAATTTTTGGCTTTCATCAGTAAAAAGTTCACGATAAAAAAGAACCATAAACAGCCTGCGTAGCAGTTCTTTTCATTTTTCGCGTTCACTTCCCCAAACCCTCCTCACTCCCCCACTCCCTTTTCCCCTCTCATTTTTGTCCTTTCTACCCAGGCTAAACCATGAATAATGATAGGGATGAGAGAGCTACACTTAAACAATGGGTCTTACGACAAGTCAGCACTTCGCCTTTTTTTAATATAATTAACAAGATCTCGCGGACTAGTTGTGTGCACACTTTGAACTCTCACAATAAGCAGCTACATTGTTTCTTTTCAGTTAAGATAAAGAAGATAAAGATTTGTTACCGAATTCTTATTTTAGTTAACTCTTACTTTTGTATTCTGACTTGAATAAATATCCAATTTCAGAGATGATGTACATATTTAATTGCAAATTCTTACAACAAGGAAACTTAATACGAGAATTTTACAACCCTTGGAATTACACAAATAATCCTTCATCCTTTTGCACTTTTAAATGAAAATGTTACGGTATATAATGACAGACTGGACAGTACTTGTTACGGGCAATGAACATTAAATTTACATTGACGTCAGCTGGGAACAAAATTGTTTAAAATAGAAGTGTACTGAAGAGAAGGATCTATTGCGGATGTATCAAAATAGTTCAGTACGTATTTAGTAAGGAGAAGGTCCAAGGCCTTAGATCTATCAAAGAAGTGTAGGAAGTTTGATTTTAGTGTTGCATCTGCAGTGCTTTTCGTCAAGACACTGAATTTAACGCTTTCGCTGAGGCTTTCATGAAAAGTGATTTACTGGCAATGTGCCTTTGTTTTGAAAGTATTAAAAGGTATCTATAGTACTTAAAACGAAACACACAGTACTGGCGTATTTCCTCGCATATTTGAACGCCGCGGCGTTTAATAATTTTTTCATGTTTGGGGTGTTGTGTTTATTCGAGAGTGACATTTGTTTAAAATGCTGTATATATTTTTAAACAACCAACCGTAAATTTACTTTAATAGTAGAAAAAAAAAAAAGTTCCTTGTCTGGCTGTACTATTTAAGCTTTACAGTTTTAAAACTACAACTTGTTGCGCTTGTAATCAGATAAATTCGATTACGTGGTTTTGTCTGTGCCTTTCAAACTTAAACTATGACATTCTTGTCATTTTCTGTTTCCCTATACACCAGAAACATTCGGGATGCACAGATAGACGTTTTCAAGCTAATAAACAAGGCTGGTAATTATTGTATTGCACTATAATTATTTTCTTTTAAATTCAAATAAACGCCGCATCCAAGGTGCGGCGTTTATTCGAGGGCGGCGTTAGTTAATATTTTGGTTCTCAGATGCAGCGTTTAATCGAGGGCGGCGTTTATTAGAGCAGAGTTTAATTGAAGTATTTCGGCATAGCTATGATTGCGGTAATCGGTTTCTTTTCAAATAAAAGGAACTGGCAATGAAGAGGTTCGAAGAGCTATATTCGGTCGATGTATTCCACCACCGTAGCCGGTATGAGGCAACAAAGAGCCTCGCCTTAGTTTTTTCTGCCCATCGACTTTGTTTTTGGAAAAAAAGTTCATTTTTATGTTATCTGGATGTTCAGTTACGACACAACTATCTTTTTTGCTTCGTTTTGTATTTGGTCCTCCGGACATCCGGTGCTACAATCAAGTTGTTTGCAACTGCACATTGTGATCAACGCACTTGGGCCCACCGGCTCCTCAGCCGCTAAACAACCAAGATCAGAGCTTGAGTGAAATATTGAAAAACGAACTAATCAGTATCGTACTTAGAATTTTTTGAGCAGGGGGCAGTGCTTATATAGTTTTTCAAACTCTGGGGGGGATCAGATTTGACACTTATAAGAGCGTTATTGTCACTTTGTCTTAACACTCTTGGGTGGTAAACTGTCCCTCAGACCCCACTAGATACGGCCCTGCAAACAAAAGAAGGAAAAAGATTATATTGTGACCAGCTCTGTTTCTGATTTAGGAGGGGTCCCGGCAGCACTCCAAACCAAAGAAAAAATGAATAAAAACATTATGCCGGACTTTGATGGAACTGAGCAGTGGCATATTTGTTGAAAACGCAAAAAAACGGCCATCTTCAGTTACTTACTCTAAACTGGTACCCTTCATAAACATGTTACATCTGGCAGCCCTCTTGAATACAAAATGCAAATCTTAGTAAAAACTAACCCTTGTACAAACTGTAAAATTCGTAGATGGGGTAGGTTTAGGTCGGAATCCACTCCCAAAGGGTTTTTTCATCATACCCTTTTGGATTTGAAAGCTCAAATTACACGATTTCCCCTTAACTTTTACAGGTAATCCTTGTAAATGTGCTGCGACTTAAACGGGGTTTCCTGTTGCCATGGTAAGAGATAATTTCGAGGGACATTTTCCATTTATGAACGTATCTTACTTTGGTTATCAATTTTTGGTGTTTTGTATTGATGTTCCGAAGCTTCTAGACTACAGACTACAAGTTAAATTGTTTGCATGAAGCAATTTTAGTAAAATGTGATATTTAACAACTATCCCCCGAAGTAGAGGTGAATAGTGAAATATATTCTACCGAGCCGCGAAGTGGCGAGGTGAATATTTTTCACTAGGCACCGACACTAAGAGGGATAGTTGTTTTAGTATTAACCAAACAGGTGGATTTTGTGTTTGCAGGAGTAGCTTCTTCATTCATTTGACGAATTTCCTCTTCCGTGAAAGTGGCAAAAAGAGCCGCCATTGTGAAAATTTCGTCTGGAGGTGAATATCTAGTAATTATTCACCAAAGTGGAGGTGAATAGCCTAGGATATACCTATTCTGATTAACCAATCAGAGCGCGCGAAAAGTGCTATCCACCTGTTTGGTTAATACTAAAATAATGTATTTTAAAACGTGTTATGCTGAAAGTGGTGCGTTATGGGTAGGCACGTTCAGATTGTGCTCAGCAACTTTGAGCAACTTTGGCGTTCCGAGCAACTTGTTTCAGTACTAGCTACTTTGAGCGACTTTTGCTTCTCTTGGCAACTTTTGAGCAACTTTTGCCGGGCGGACCAAATTATTATTTAAAGGTTTTCAGCACGCTAGAGTTAACAATTTGATAGAAAACCTTAATTTTAATATTCGGGCCTCGCGCACTAGTCATCGCTCGCTTTTAGCCTCCTAACCAGTGCGTTTGACTCTCAACAAGACAAGTCCCTTAAAGATTATATTTTAAAAAGCTTTTGTTGTGCTCTAATTCAGTAATAGAAATAGATTGTAACAGTTTGCGAATTGATTTCGTGTGAGAGATATTATATGGATTGAGAACTGAGTATTGTGAACAGAAAAGCTGTAGACTAATAGCTAATTGAATACATTGTTCAAGTAATCCCAGATATTCTTCAAGCAAGACGACTCAAATGAATCATTTGGCATCAGAAGTTTTGTTCCCAGTTCATTTTTCTAAAAATACACCCATTTTTTCAGCGAGTTTTTGCCGGGAATGCAGTGGCAATTTCTTATAGATGTGCGGTTCAAAGTTTGACTAGAAATTATCAAGATGGACGAACTACAAAGCTTTTGAAGGTTGTGGAAAATCTTGAAATTTAGGTTAAAAGGACTAGCAACTTCCAAAGTTTTGGATTTTCGGAAACTTTTTAGCAACATTTTGGCATTTAAAGGAGCAACCATTCAGCTTTTTACTATCACAATCTGGACATGCCTAGTTAAGGCTCACTCCTATTTCTTTCATAATTTGATTTTAGATTATTAAAGGACATTGGCTAGATATCTATACCATTACTTTGGAACTTTGAGTGAAGGCAGAGATCAGTTTTGTTTCCCAAACTGCGTGTCATATTGCCTAACATTATTGATATAATTGTTTTTCTTAGTTGCTAGAAGCAATGTATACCGTAGCTAAAAGTATTGGAACCTTAAATGTACATATTTTGCCGTTTTCTCTCAAAATCCAACAGTGTAAACAATTTTGAAAATGAGTAATGAGGAGTGATGGAGTATCAGCGGAGTGTCCTCTCTATGGTGATACAAGCCTGGGCAAACGATAAGGAGCTCGTGGGCA